>JAIUZE010070464.1:0-66669 GCA_022085475.1 Heliosperma pusillum
CACCATGGACCAAACCCAGACCGGTCTGAACCGGCTGGACCGGTTGGTTGGTCCGGGTTTCAGCCACATGCCCCCGGTGCCACCAAATCAAAAACCACATAAATTTCTAACATGTTTTAATCATCAAACCACCATTTTAACAATCATCCATACAAAATCATAACTTATTAAAATCATCAAAATTTATCAAGAACACTAAACTTGTTATAAATTCATACAAATTCATAAAAATCATAACTTATGGAAAATCATCAAAATTTACTAAGAACACTAAACTTGTTATAAATTCATACAAAATCATAAAAAATCATAACTTATGGAAAATCATCAAAATTTACTAAGAACACTAAACATATTATAACTTCATACAAAATCATAAAAATCATATCTTATGGAAAATCATCCAAATTCATCAACATGATAAAAACCACTACTTATCATATTACTACCAAAAATCCATAAATCATAACAACATGCATAAAAACCAAAAGATGAACCAAAAATCAAGAAACAAAAGCTAAAGATATGTTACTAACTAAAATCATAAAAACCATAACATGAACCAAAACTAAAGACTATGTGACATTAATTCGTCGAGTAAAACGGAATTGTTACCTTAGCTAGCAAACCACTTAGCACAAAAATAATAATAAGAAGTATATAATAAGAAACCCTCCTACTAATCTTCACCCAAAATATACGAGTCTCCAAACTCGTCTTCAACATCTTCCCCTATAAGAAATAACAAGAAAACATTATTAGAACTAAAAATATGAATTTCCATAATTAAAGTGTTGAAAACGATCTTGACGGAATTGAAATATAACCGTACGTGAAGATGAGGAGCGAAGAGGAGAGTCTAGAAATATAAATTAGGATGGATTTAATTAAGAACGAAGATTTTATGAAGGTTTTGCTCAAGAACGATGAAGAACAAATGATGAACGACGAAGAACACGAAGAACGATTAAAGAAAGCGATATTTTGATCTTTATTTGATTTATTGAAAGATGAAAAGTTGTTAGTGAGTAGTGGAGTGATGGTTGAGCCGTGTAAATATAGGCAAAGGTGGATGTCGGGTTTTGAAATTGTTGTTACGTAATTGACTCGCGTTTACTAATTATTTTACGGTAAACGATTAAATATAATTAACGATAAAGTTAATTATACTAAATATCAAGATATTATGTTATTAATAATCAAAAGAAAGACAAATATCTAGTCCTATTAGAGGACTTATGAGCCGTGTGGAATGATGAGAAGACGGATCCGATTTCGAGCGTTTTGCGTAATTTTCGTTAACTGATCGCTAAAGTGAAATAATATCTAGATATTATGATATATTAATCGAAAGAAATGAAAATATCAAGGTCTATTAGTGGGTAGGAGAGCCGTGTGGAACAAGATGATATCGGACCTGATTTTTCTCGATTTGCGTAATCTCCGTTGACGGATCGATAAAGTAACAAATATCTAAGATATTTGTATTAGTTTAATCGAAATAATTAACATGTCTCAAGTGAGTGGAAAACGATGACATGGCCGCGTGACTCATGCCAAAGTCGAGTTTCGATTTTGTTACGGGATTCACGATGAGTCGGGAATAGTTAAATGAAGTTTGGTTTAAAACCGTAAAAGTTATTCTTTAAATTCCGAATAAATTCAAAATAATTTTATTAAATTATGATAAATCATAATAAATCTAAATAAAAATAAATCAAAAATATTATTTTTTTAAATAAAATTTCGGTCTTCAAACTTGCAAATCGAGACGGGAAAAGTCAACGGAAGTCAAAGTCGACTTAAAAGTCGAGAAAATTCAAAAATGACTTAAAAGTCAAGAAAAGTTTATAACGACTTAAAAGTCAAGAAAAAGTCAATGACAACTTTTAAAAGTCACGGAAAAGTCAAAGACGACTTAAAAAGTCAAGAAAAGTCAAAGATGACTAAAAACGGTCTTTTCATGAAATCTCTCAGAAATTCCAAATATGAACGCGGAATTTCAAAATAAGACTCGGAACAAAAATTCCTATTTTAAAAACTTAAGTTCTACTGAAAAGTGTTAGTAAATATTTTTACTAGAAAAATCGGGCACTTTTCGGGTTGTTTACATCCACCTACAATTAGGCAATATAAGATGAATATACTTCACCTTGAGAAAGACGGATAATTTAAAAAGCGAGAAAGATGGTAATTTTATTACCAATACGGATAGAGGAAGCTAAGAGGGGAAGAATAAGACGAACTTACGTGAATTCCGTCAAAGAACGAATGCGGTATGATGATTATAAGATCGAATCAAAGAGGGTTTTAGGTTTTGGTGGGTTGATGAGGAAGAAGGAGATGTTGAGTTGTGAGGGAAAAATAGGTTATGAGGGAGTATAAGTAAAGGGTGAGTCGGAAAAGTCAACGAAAGTCAAAGGCGGCTTAAAAGTCAAGAAAAGGCAAAGACGACTCAAAAGTCACGAAAAGTCAAAGACGACTCAAAAGTCAAGAAAAGTCAAAGACGACTCAAAAGTCAAGAAAAGTCAAAGACGACTCAAAAGTCAAGAAAAGTCAAAGACGACTCAAAACGGGTTTCACATGGAATCTTTCGGAAATTCCAAATACGAACTCGGAAATTCTAAATTCGACTCGAAACATAAAAAGCTAATTTAAAACTTAAATTCGCTGAAAAGATTTCGTAAAATATTTCTACTAGAAAAATAGGGTACATTTCCGGGTGTTACAGACCCGACTCCCCTAGACTCTTTTAATATTATTGAATTTACATCATAGTTAGCTAAACATCAAACAAACCAACCCATTAAACCGACTTTGATAGTAGTCCATTCATAGCATTTCATAACAAAATTCCCGTCTCCTTGTGTTCGACCCCTCGTACTACATTTATTTGTGTCTAGGGAAATTTATCTTTGCATAGGTGTGCGATATATCCTATCAAATTTTGGCGCCGTTGCTGGGGACACGGTTTTATTTCGTTTTTGATTTGTAGACTTCTATCATTTTTCTCTTGTCTTTAGGAACACTTGTTGACGCGAAAACCAAATGTGGGAAAAACCGCGGGGGGGAGTCGGAATCCTGCCAAATATTCACTATAATTGAGTTGAGGGAACTTTTAATATCGAGAGTACAAATATTTAGTTACTTTGTTTGCTAATGCTAGAAAGGGGGAGACGTAGTTGTGATTCTTGGTTGAGAAGTGTGAAGTTCGAGTGTTTCCCTTATGTTGAGTTGCTCCTTCTTTTATACTCGGTCTTAGCTAGGTCTTTTCCCCCACCACTCCTTCAGGCGCCTCACCCCGGATAATAGCAACTTCCCCTAGAAAATAGGAGGTTGTTGTGCTGGCCCATTCTTCTCCTGACTCCCTCCTATATGCATGCTAACAATCTTCCCATGCTTGTGTACAATCTTTATCCAACGACTCCCTCTATACAGAGTCAGCGATCCGTGTCAATTAATACCTACCAGTAGATGTGCGCCACGTGTCTTAAAAATAACCCAATTATTTTACCCATAATAGTTATGTAGCCAATTTCTATCACTACTTTGAGTAGGCTGAACTAAGTAATGTACTATCCTGACGCGCTTCAGTCTTTCAACCTCCAGCACAATCATTTCCGGCCTTCTTAGTTGCAAATCAATTCTGCACTTATTCCCCTCCATCCAAAGTACCAACATGCAATCTTACCCATTCTACAAACCTTTCTTTAAATTCGTGATTGAGCATTGCTTCCATTTAACCTCAACTTCAACCAGTCTTTCACATATTGAACAATTGTGTTGTTATCAACATTCAGTAAAGATATGACTTATTAATCTCTTATTATCATTCTCTATAAGATGCATCACAAATCATTTTTAATAAGCATCAATTACTATTAAAAGGCTTCGTTATGAAACAAGAAATAATAATGGAGAATTCATGAATTGTTAGTTAGATTCGTATTCTATTTGGTAGAATAATGGATAGTTCGACGAACTACTAAGTAATTGAGTAGGTTGTCGAGTAGTTGGAATGGTAAAAAGACGATTTAATATATAAACTAAGAAATTGACTTAGCAAAGACAATTAATAAGGTCATTGTATAAACAAATGTATAGAGTTTAGGGGTACACCATAGAACTTCCAAAATGTAAGGGTACACTGTAGAAAATAAAAAAAAAACTCGGGGGTACGCCGTGGAATTTCCCAAATAACTAAAACAAACTAGAAATTGCAAAGAGTTTTATGTATTCTAATGATTACAAGATGGAAGAAGTATGTGTACTTTGATCAAAAACATCTTCTTTTATAGGTCTTCAAAGAGCATCTTCTATAAAGTATGAGCATATATAATTGCCGAATTATAGAAGAATTATAAGAGTCGTCGGCATGCTGAGCTGCGCCACGCGGCCAAACCGCTCCACGCAGCTAAGCGATCGCCAAGGTTGCCGCTCCACGCGACTCCTTTTTTGTTCCTTTGACGCTTCCTCTTTTTCTTTGCTTCCGTACTTTGACTCATTTGTTTTGGGCTTTGACTTATCTTGAATCCACAATATCTTAACTCTTATTAACCCATTATTTGGCATGAATTTGTCCAAGGAATAATTGTAAAAATGTCCAGGTCCAAAACTGGGAATGCGATTCTCGAACATGCCACGTACATATTGAACCTAAATTGCGTAGAAATACATCCAAACAATGCAACTACTACCAAAATCCATTCATGAGCTAAAATAACTATAAATAACATATACCAAGGCTAAAGTAGCTAAGAATTAGATTGGTAAAGACGTTATAAAACCGTCACATCAATAAGGATGTTAAATGTGTATGCTTATGTGAATCTTTTACTATTTGTTTAAACAATTTATATGTCCCTCCAAACTTTCCCCAAATTTTCTCCAAATTTCTTTATTTATTGTCCTTCTCCATTACCTTAAGCATTCTTCATCTTCATTTTACTTTTTCATGTTACTTTTTTTTTTCCCATAATTCAATTTCTTATGTTTTTTTTCCTTCTCATTTCTTTCGCATGTCTTCTTCATCCTTTTAGAAGAAAATTGCGAATTGATGGTTTGATTTTAAGAACTATTGTTGTAATCGATGTAGGAGGAATGTTAGAATTAAAAAATTACCAGTATAAGGTGACGATCGAAGGTTTAGGATGTAATTTAGGGTTAAATTTTGTGAGGGAAATGAGTACAAGGAGACGATGAAAGTGATGAGAAACAAATGGAGAAATGAAAATGAAAAAAATGATCTTACACAACATGACAACAAGGTTAAGGGTTTAATATGTGTTGTCCAACTCACATCCGCTTGTTAGCCATGTCATAGCATATCCAGCATTCTTGTCATCACTTAACGTCTAAATTACAATTACATTGACGGAAAATAAGCTTAGGGTCACGCTTAGTGTTAATGACAAAATATAGGGGCACCAAATATAGAGGTATCATGTAGAAAGTCGAAAAACGGAGGGATACTATATAAAAAAACCCTAAATAAAATAAATTCAATGATAATTTTGGGCTATATCTTTGCAGATTCATCTTGTGCTACAATACCCTCCATGGGCGATATATAGTTACCCCAAATTGTTGCGTAAGACCATTTTTCACATAAGACTAGTCTATTAATTAAAAGCCCAAATAAATTAGTTATGTAAATTTTTACCATAAAATGTCGGGTTGACTCCTATTGGATAAATCTTATGCAATCGGTTAGCCCAAAGATTACTTTAGAGCCCATAAACGGTAGAGCAAGTATATCCTCAAGTCACATATATTACGAGCAAGAGAGCATCACAAGTTTGCAGTTTGTCCTTTTACTTTCCCAATTTACTCTCACAACCCCCACCGTACCCTAAATCAATGGGACAAAACGCCAGCGGTCTCAACCGGCAAGGCGGTCTACCCGGCGATCGTAAACCGGATGATTCCAAGAAAGACAAGAAGTTCGAACCGGCTGCTCCTCCAGCCCGAGTCGGCCGTAAACAACGCCGTAAACAAGGCCCCGAAGCAGCGGCCCGACTTCCGACTGTTACGCCATTGACTAAGTGCAAGCTTCGGCTTCTCAAGCTCGAGCGAATCAAAGATTATCTTTTAATGGAGGAGGAATTTGTTGCCAACCAAGAACGGCTTAAACCTCAGGAGGAGAAAACCGAGGAGGACCGGTCTAAGGTTGATGATTTGCGTGGTTCGCCTATGAGTGTTGGGAATTTGGAGGAGTTAATTGATGAGAATCATGCTATTGTTTCCTCGTCGGTTGGACCGGAGTATTATGTTAGTATTTTGAGTTTTGTTGATAAGGATCAATTGGAACCTGGTTGTTCCATTCTTATGCATAATAAGGTATATTTCTGTGTTTCTATTTTGTAATTTTATCATTAATTCATTTATTTTGTTTGAGATTGGGGATTAGGGTTAGGGTTTGTTGATGTTTATCTTTGATTGGATGATTTTTACGATTAATGAGCTGGTGTTGTAGGACGATGCAAAAAATTGTGTTTGATTTTGTTAGTTTTAGGATTGATTTTGTTTTAGATTCGATGATTGTTAGAATTTTAATGAGCGAAAATTGTAGAATTCTATGCTACAATTAATTAGAGTTAGGGTTAGGGTTAAAGTTTTGTGGATTTGTGTAATTGGGTTGGATTTTATGTTTGATTGGGTGATTGTTAGGATAATTAGATCTAGAGTTTTAGTTTTGTGTGCTTTTCAACGGGATGTAGTCGTCCAGGTAGCGTTGGAATTCAGGTTGTAAACTTTTAGTTGAATTGATGCAGAGTGATGCAGAGTGATTTTACCTCTAGGGTTGGATTTTATGTTTGATGCAAAGTGATTTTTTGTGTGTCATGGATATGTCCTGTTTTACCTCTAACCACTTTGCCTCGCCATAGGTATTAGTCTTTGTTTGCTCAATGGGGTACTGGTTGTGTTGAATATCTTCCACGGGATAAGTTAGATGTAATGTTCAATTCTTTATATGTTGGTGTTTTGTGGTGTTAATCCAAGTAGGTTTAGTTTGATTTTTAAATTATTCTCCCTCCCTTCAACTCCAAATACCTCATTTCATTTTGCACATCTGTCAATGCACATTTTGCGAAGTTAATATCTTGAGTAACACATACAAAAATATAAAGTTTTGATATTCTTATTCAACTAATGAAGACGTATCAAACAAGATCCCACACGATTATATTTTCTGTTACACGTTGGAAAGAATTATGAAGATTCTCTCCATCCATGAATAGTATCAAAAGTAAAAATGGGGGTTTCATACTCGATTATGACTTTATGTCGAAATTTAAGTTGAGTTGATTGTTAGAATATGTGGTACTCAAATCCGGTTAAAAGTACATGATACGAGTGAGTATGAAGTGTTGAAATCGGCTATTATGGATAAATTTCATGTTTTTGGCCTATAAGCCGTAGTTTCCTAGTCTCATATTCTTGACCAGTGTCAACTGTCAACTATGCAATATGAAGAGTGAAGTGTTCATTTTTTATGATGTATCCAAGCGTTTTCGTTTCCATTGGCGATAAGCTTAAGGCTTACTATTGTTTGACTTTAGAGCACGATGGAATAAAGAAAATTTGGTCATTCGGAACCTCTCCGTTTCTTATCTTAACAAAAGATAAATGTTGTTGCTGAATTGCAGCGGCTAGATGTGGTTTTGTTGCTATAGTAAGGTTAAAAAAGCTGATATTTTTTTGGTGAAAGTATAATTGTGGATCAATTGGGATATAGTGGACAACTCAAGTTTGAATTGTGCCCTAAAGATTATTGTTGGAGAACCAGGAACTTACTACGGCCTGAAGGATTTGATGATTTTGGGTTAATGTTTCTGTAAATGAAGTTACTCTAGGGTATTTTTATTCAAGCTGCTGGCTGTGTTTAAGTAGTTAAAACTATCGTAATATGGGAGTTGAAAAGGGAATCTGCCCTTCAATTTTTTGTTTCTCTGAAAAGTTCAATAGCGGGATCATTATACATCTAATTTTACGAGTCAACAATCTGATGAAGTCTAATCTTTTGAATGACCTGATCAAGTAGAAAAATTTGAGATTTTTGAACTGTATGACTTTGGTGGGTGGCTATTAGTTGACTGAATTTATAGAAGTTTCGTTCTTGATACTTCATATGCTTATTGTTGTTGCTTTAAAACTGAAAGTATACTTCGCCTACTCCTCGTGATATGAGCTCTTGGCAGGTCACAATTATTGGCCTGCTGGATATCTTACTTCCACGAGCATGGTTATATATTGTTCTTCTTTATATGTATGCTGTTTTGTGATCTTAAGCTCTATGGCTATTACGGTTACTATCAGCATCTTGCTGTATGAAAATCGTAATGAGCTGATATTCGACGCTGCTATGCTACAAATAATATGGGAGAGATGTGAGATGTATGTAGTGTATGCTACACTGTCTAGCTAAATGTATTATGAACATAAATGGTTATTTTTTGCAGGTTCTTTCTGTTGTTGGTATTCTTCAAGATGAAGTTGATCCTATGGTTTCAGTAATGAAAGTTGAGAAGGCTCCCCTTGAGTCATATGCTGACATTGGTGGTTTGGATGCTCAAATTCAAGAAATAAAGGAAGCAGTTGAGCTTCCATTGACCCATCCTGAACTTTATGAAGATATTGGTATTAAACCTCCCAAAGGAGTTATACTCTATGGAGAACCTGGAACTGGAAAAACTTTACTCGCAAAGGTATTCATATGGAAACTTTCTCTTCTCCTGTCTATTGAATAGATTTGTTCAAGTGTAGCCTTGGTGTAATGTGTGTTTTTTCTTCTCTCGAACATGTGTATTGGAGTAATCCTTGGTATCTACTATGTGTCCTGAACTCTGGGTGATTGATTGTGTTGATTGATATATGCATCTGAAGATTGTGCAGTTTTATGATATATGTTGCCTAGCCTAATGTACTTGTATATGTATATACACTATACTTACATCTTCGATATTTAGTATTGTGATCATAGACCCTTAATGCTGTCATTTTGCGTTTCATATAGTGTTTGCCTGTACTTATCTCTATAGAAGCTCTAGATTTAGGTCCTACCAGCATTAGTTTGTGATTCCGATCAGTCTTTTTGGGTGTTATCTTGTTTAGCGAAAATTGGGCTTTCACGCCAGGGTTTTTCTTGTTCTTTTTTATAAGAACTATAATTGTTTTTAGGATCTTACTTGTCTGAATTTGACTATCAGAACTCAGAATTTTAAATGCATTTATTCTTCCCTTTGCAATATAGTTGCCAACTGTTATTGCTACTTCCCACTCTTTTTCTTCTGGATAAAAAAATATTCTTTGTTGGCAAGTGAGAATCTCTTTCACAGGGCGGTGGTTTCTTCTTCTGTGTCTTGCTTCTTTGGGTATCCTGAGTGGGGTTACCCATTAAGATGGGCGTAGGTTTGAAGAATTCGAAAAAGTTGGTTATAATTTCACAACAATTTGGCCATGTTTCGCAAAAAGTGAATGTGCTAAGATGGTGCACACCTTTGACATATCTATCTTGTTACTTGAAATGTTTTGTTCACTGCACTTTAATCAGTACCCATGATTACATTTCCATCAACTAAGTTCTAATGTTCCAAGTTTTTATAAATGTTTCAATTTACTGATGTATATATTCAGCTTGAGCCTTCTTTAACAGTTCAAAATAAGATTTGTCATAAGGTCATTGCTGATGGCTAGATCTTATTGGATTACTGTGAGTGCTTGCTGGCATTATTGTATATAGGAAATATGATATTTATCTGTCTGGATTGTAAGTATGATTTAATCTTTCTTAATTGATTACTGACCTTACCATGATAAGGTTGAAGTTCTCTTTGTTTGGACATTGGAAGCCTTGTCGAATACCTTTTGATAAAGAATTAACTAGTGCCACATCTCGCAGTACTCGGAATGAATGATGCGTGTTTGGTTGTGACCCTAGCTGATCTATGTTTTTGTTCTCTTCATTACAGGCAGTTGCGAACTCAACATCTGCTACTTTTCTACGTGTGGTTGGAAGTGAATTGATTCAGAAGTATCTTGGTGATGGACCAAAATTAGTCCGAGAACTCTTCAGGGTAGCTGATGATCTTTCACCGTCCATTGTTTTCATAGATGAAATTGACGCAATTGGAACTAAAAGGTATGATGCCCACTCTGGTGGGGAACGTGAAATTCAGAGGACTATGTTAGAACTTCTCAACCAGTTAGACGGTTTCGATTCAAGAGGTGATGTCAAAGTCATCTTAGCAACAAACAAGATTGAAAGCCTCGATCCTGCTCTGCTTCGTCCTGGAAGAATAGATAGAAAGATTGAATTTCCTCTTCCTGATATCAAAACTAGGAGGCGGATTTTCACGGTAAACATCTTTGCTTTTGATCCATTTTAAGCTTCTATCATGCTCTTTATCCATTTAATTCTTGTCCACCAAGCGCCAGCTCTCCTCATTGTTGGTGCCTCTGGATTCTGAAATACGGGGTATCGGAGTAGGGTACATCTGAGATTCTAACTTCTGAGTGTGTTATGATTAATGCGTTTTTTTTTTTTGCAGATTCACACCTCAAAAATGACATTGGCTGATGATGTCAACCTAGAGGAATTTATAATGAGCAAGGATGATCTGTCTGGTGCTGATGTAAAGGCCATCTGCACTGAAGCTGGGTTGCTTGCATTAAGAGAACGTCGTATGAAGGTCAATCTCATTCCTCCCTAATATACTACTGCTTGGCCGTCATAGTTTGCTGAATTTTAGATTGTGCTCCCTGATAATTTGTCCTGTGTCTTGGTAGCTGTGACTATTCAATTATCTCTTTTGGTAGTGAGTCTTGTATGAGTCCATCTCACATGCGAGACCAACCAACCAACCCTGTATCTATTCCTTTATATATTCAATGCTCCATAGCAGCGGATGAGTTTGTCTCGCATGTGAGACCAAGTGTCTCATATATGTTGTGCTCTTTCAGAAGAGTTTAATCGGTAGACTAAAGCTTGTGCAATTATGATTCATTTCAGGTCATTCACGTTGATTTCAAGAAGGCGAAAGAAAAGGTCATGTTTAAAAAGAAAGAGGGAGTGCCTGAAGGCCTTTATATGTGAAGTGTCTGCATCTGTTGCTGGCGGCTATGTTAAGGACTCGGGCTGTGATGTTTCCGTTAAACTAATCCTGTATGAAAAAGTCAACACTCTTGGCTCTTGAGAGTGCTAGTATGCTCGTACAGTTTCTTCTGAAAACAGAATATTTATTTCCCTTGTGTTCTTTCAGTCTTGTTAATCTCGACAGGTTCGTGGTCTCAAACTGAAAAGATTTGTTTGTTATCATCTGTTTTTTTTTTACAAAGTACTCCGTATATGAGATGTTTGGATCCCTGGTCTTGGCAGCAATGCATCTGTTAGCATACAGTGGAAGGGACTCGTCAACGTGCATAATGTAGGATTCATGTAGTCGTGTAGAGTGTAGACCTGTCAAATGGATGGAGCTGGGTCGGATCCTGTTGGATTTATGTTCAGTTTGTCCGAACTAGATCTAAATCTACCTAGGTTTTGCAGGTGTGTAAACATATATCTCGGGGCTCCGAGAATTTGCCTCCGGATCCAAAGACTACCCCCCTGAAATGGAGTCAAATTTGGGCGATAGTTACACAAACTGTTGGCGATAGTTACAGTCTCCAACATTATAGGCCTATAGGGTGTACACCTGTTGGCGATAGTTACACAAACTCGATCAGCACAAATATGAGAGAAGCCAATCAATTATAAAACAAGGATATATCATCTAAAGCTCAGAACGAGCTGATCTAAATACAACTTGAACATTGAAAAAAAAAACCTACAGGTCAAAACATCATGGTCATAGGCCAGGATATGCATGTTCCTAAATCCCATGAGTAAGGATCTTATTTGTAGAGTTAGGGATAAAACTAAAGGATGGCTACAATAATGGTTCATTGGTTGTTTCTACTAAAGGGTATACCGTTAAGGCTGGTTATGAGCTAGGTAGTACGGACACTTCTCTTAATCTGTTAATCTTTTGATTCAGCAGTGCAATTAGTGTTGCCTTATCCTCGGTGGTGTATGTTCTAGTACCTACCGCAAATGTTGTAGTTTAGATTGGAATAAGGAAGTGGTGTCTTATGATTTATGAACAAGAGTGTTTGTCTGTGTACTGTCAGGACTGATGCAGATCATAATCTCATTGATCAGAATCAAGCAATAGTGCAATACTCCCAAAGAAACGCCTCTTATGTAATATGTAGTATACTTCATTGAAATCCATAATACACTTAAAATGACTGACTCGATCTAAACAAAATTGATTAAATCGTTAGATGGTACACGACAAAATCAAATATGTTGAGAGCATGAACAACAACGAAAAAACACAATCCCTCACGTCTAATTCAAAATACCCTCCCTCAGTTGACTTATTAAACCATAATTTAGACTAAATATTCTTCATCAACAATTAACCAAATTACTTAATTCATCTAATAATAAACTTGTTAAGAGTGGGGAAGGCGTGCTTGTCATGATTAATTGTTAACTAACTCAAACATCAACCTCTAATTTTTCATTCTTATTTATTATTCATTCTTCTTAACCATTATGTTAAAGACAAGTGCGTTATAAACATCCAGTATTCTTGACCCGCCAAAAGCCAACCGTATTTGGCTCCCACGTTATAAACTTATTATGCTTTGAACCAAAAAAATATACATTTATTTCTCATATATATACATTTCCAGCCTTTTCTCTAATTTCCACCATTTATTTCGGAAATTCAAATATCCATTTCCAAATTTTTTCTCTCATCACTATCATTGATCGTTCACATTAATTAGCCTTGATTTGTTGTTCTTAACTGCATTCTGTTTATTCTTTGATTTTCATTTACTGGCTTCGTTTTTTTAGTTGAAAACCTGTGTTTGGAATTTTCATTCATATTTTGTTCCTGAATTATTGTTAAGGTTACGTAATTTTGGGGATTTTCTTAGGCTTTTTTGTTGAAAATATTACTATTATTATATTAATCTTGTAAATTCTTAACACAATTAATTCCTCATATTTTTCGTAATTTGAAGAACCGAGTTTCCTGCATATTCACTCCTGTATCATCTATTTCTTCATTTTTCGTCGTAAAGTTTTGAACTGGTATCATCTACTACATGCATCTTGTTTGAGAAGGGTAAATTTTCGGGTTTTCAGAAAGGGCGAGAAATGAGTTGCTTTCCTTGTTTTTCGTCGAAGAAAGCAACAAAGAGGCATAATAGCAAAAGGGTTCAGTCTCCTTCTACTCCCTCTTCCATTCCAACCACGCAATCTCGGCCGGGTAATTCAAACTATAGTAACTTGCACTTTTCATCTAGTACAATAATATCACTGTGCCACATTTGTTAATTTCAGGACTGAAGTAGGAAAATTTAATGTACAAAAACATTATTTGTCGTAAAAATGCAATGTCTTTGTTAGGAACTACAATGTGTATCAACATCATCATTGTCAATGTTGTCATGAGGCAATGAGTCTTTACATTAGGAAATTCGACAATAGATATTGGAATACAACGCTAAATGCGGCCATTGAAGTAAGTGGCTCCGGCCTTTGACGAGGTAAAGGGTTAGTTGAAGGCTGTCTTGCCTAGTGCTGAATACATGAAGGGTTGTTTGACTGATTGTCGATTCACAATATAAACAGCCCGGCAATTCTTATAAGTCATTTTGCTTAAGTCCATAATACCCGTATTCTTATACGAAATGAAAAATGGAGATGATAGGCTGCCTAGGGATGAAACTTAAAAGTGTTGTGTTATGTGAATTATTAAACAATGATGGTTTAAAAGGACCAACTGAATGAGATTTTATTTACTGGTTTTACAGCAGAAAACAATAGACCCAGAAAATCAGCAGATGTTACAACTGATAGAGATACGAAAGAAAATGGAAACAACATTGAAGCACAAACTTTCACATTCCGAGAGCTAGCCAGTGCGACCAAGAATTTCCGGGCAGAATGTTTGGTGGGTGAAGGTGGCTTTGGTAGAGTTTACAAAGGTCAACTTTCCACAGGCCAGGTATCGCTAACTTCGTTTCTTTCTTATTGCTTCCTCTCTTAACAAGGGCAGTTTTAATTATGACGAGACAGTCCCACAGGCCACAACCTAGCGACTTTCCCGAACAAGTTACCTGACCTTTGGGACAGTTTTTATACGGATATCAATTTGAACTTTTGAAGTCATGAGTATCATCACTCAATGGCATCCAACGTGTTGTAATCGAGTTAGTGATGTTGATTACAGATAGTAGCAGTAAAACAACTAGATCGTAATGGACTTCAAGGGAACAAGGAATTTCTAGTTGAGGTTCTGATGCTCAGTCTTCTTCATCATCCAAACCTTGTTAACCTCATTGGGTACTGTGCCGACGGAGATCAGAGGCTCTTAGTCTATGAATATATGTCACTCGGATCATTGGAAGACCATTTACTCGGTAATTTTCGTGGCTTATGTTTGTCTCTTCTGTCTCTAATTAGTAAATGGTGCAAGTTTTTCGTCTGTTGCTTTCTGATTTTACATATGATTAGTTTGCAAAAGACAGTAGCCTACATTGTACTGTATATATTTCAAATGCCATGATTCTACCAAGTACTAAAGACTGGTCTTGGCTCAGTTGTTGAGTAGACTGAGCCCAGGCCGAGGGCCTGAGACCAACCCAATCTTGAGTCAAACTCCCCTATTTTATGAAAAATCATCGGTGTTCACTCTTTTTCTTTAGCAAGTGTCCAAAGTCACAACGCATGTATGTTATTAAATCTGAGACAAATCTTGGGACCGGTCATTCTGCTATAAATGTGGGCGATACCGCCTCAAAATGTAGTTACTGTAATACTCAAAACCTTAACTCGCTGCGACAAAATGTTACACAAGTAACCGAGGTACAGAGCAGATACTCAGTACATTAAGAGTCTGCCATTCCGATTCGAGTGCTGTAGACATTCTTAGATGCTTATTTCACATCATGTGCATATCCAGCTTTCGAACTTTTGGCCTATATTACAGAAAGTCGTCATGTTTTTGGATTATTAAGTTATTAACTCTCCAAGTATTCTGTACATGTCCAGTGTGAGACACAACAGACTAGGCAATATATGAACAGCAAGACAACAGTCCGAATAATAGCTTATATCAGGAACCACAAACTGATGTACATCCAACATTTGCGTTTTCAGACATTCAAGCAGGAACAAGGCCGCTAGATTGGTATACAAGGATGAAAATAGCCTTGGATGCAGCCAAGGGTTTAGAATATCTTCATGACAAGGCAAACCCGCCAGTCATCTATCGCGACTTGAAGTCATCCAATATCTTGCTAGACAAGGACTTCCATGCAAAACTCTCCGACTTTGGACTAGCAAAGCTTGGTCCAGTTGGGGACAAAGCCTATGTTTCTACAAGGGTTATGGGAACTTACGGCTATTGTGCTCCTGAATACCAAAGGACTGGCCAGTTAACGATTAAGTCAGATGTATATAGTTTCGGAGTTGTTTTACTGGAGCTCATTACTGGAAGAAGAGCCATCGAAACCAAGAAACCAAATCAAGAGGAACATCTTGTTACTTGGGTAAGTTCTTTTACCATAACGCAGAATGTTAAGTCATACATTTTCTTAGTTAATGAAGCTATGTACCAGCATTTAGTTACCCCTCTCAATTAACAATCATACCCCTTTCAGTGGCCGTTTGTCGCAGAGTCCTGGCATATCTCGCCATTGGTGAGGCAAGCGTTAGACAAGACTTGTAGAATGTTTGCAGATTTCCATCATATCCCAAACCTAAAAACAAACAGTCGAGAATTTCTGGTCCTACCGATTAACAACAATAACAACAAAGCCTTAGTCCCAAGATAATTTGGGGCCCGCAATAGCATGAATAATCATCGTCATACCCCAAACCTAAAAAACAGGGAGTCTTCTGGTATTACGGACGATGAGAAGAACTATTCTGCTAAAATTTGGTCGTAGAATGCATATCGTTGCATGAAATTGAAAGTAACCCTTTTGATCATCAAAAGTAACCTTCACAATTATGGTTTGTATATTACTTACTTAAGAAAGGGGTTCTACAAGTGGTATTGATTTATAATATCACTGATTAGTCAAACCTGGGACTGTAAAGAAGATATTAACATCAAAAAGGGTATTTAACAGAAGCAATGAACTTGCAGGCAACACCATTTTTCAGGGATCCAAGTAGACACCCAGAGCTGGCCGATCCCCTTCTTCGGGGGGATTTCCCACTGAAGGGACTAAACCAAGCAATAGCCATTGCATCAATGTGTCTTCAAGAAGAAGCTATTGCACGGCCTGTTATGTGTGATGTTGTCACTGCTCTTACCTTCCTTACAGGAGCTCCTAAAGAAGCCGATACTTCTCCAATTCCATCATCTAACTCTAACTCCTCACCCATAAGTGAGGTCAGTTTAGGTCGAAGTAGCAACCATGATGAGCAGAGTGCTGAGGAGCGCCAACGCGCCATAGCGGAGGCCATTGAGTGGGGTTCTAATCATGCTACATCAAGAGCTCCAAGCACTTCCTCTCGCGAGAGTTAGAAGACTAATTCCTGCGTGTTTACCTTAAAAGGGCTATATATGTGTGTATCTACTCGATGTTTGTCAATGGTTTTTTTTCCTACAAATGTGGGATCGATGTGGTGTTTATTGTTTGATAATATCGTGTTTTTGTTTTGAGGATACAAATGCATATACCAAAAAGGGAAAGAAATTTTTTCCAATGTACTCCGTGGCATTCCAATAAATCAAATGTCTTTTGAGAAACAGAAAGAAGAGTGTTTCTTGAGACCTAATTAGTGATGTAACTGTGAATGTTGAACTGTTGTGATATGTGCAATTGAAAAGTTGAAAAGTTCTCCAGATATGTGTATCTACTTGATGTTAGTCAACAATTTCTCCCCTACAAATGTGGGATCGATGTGGTGTAGTCAGTCCACCGAAATCGTCCCTCTCACTCTTTACATTCTCTTCTTATCAACCAAAACTTTTTGGAGGCGTTAACATCTCAGGGTGGTTTCTTTCATCATTTGAAAGACTGGTAGAGACAATTTTTGGCAGCACCAAACCTAAACTTAATTCCTTTGACATAATAACTAATTGAAACCGAAAATTAAAAAACAAAGGGACTTCAGATTCTGTCGTAAGCCTCACCAAAAAGTAGAGATTTATTCTGTTTAAATAGGCCTACAATATCTCAGTTCTCAAGTTACAGCATTTTGAATTTTTTTGACATATACTACTCTCTTAATATGTATAATTCCCTCAATCCTCGAAATCTAAAAAACTGTGAACCTAAGAGATTTGTATGGCCACCCTATGCACACAGGTAAAGCAAAATCGAGTTAGCTATTCACATACAGCATTGATGTTACCGTGCTTGAAAAGACTCCCTCCATATGCAGCACGATGATCAAACCAATTAAGTAAAAAGATCTGCAATCGAGAATCAAGGGTAATAGCATTTAAAAATAGCGGAGACAAAAATCACTTAAACAATAATTAGAGTCGAGGAAAGAGAAAACAATACCTCCTGTAAGAATGTGCAGGTTTATTTAAGCAGAGTTAATGTTGCAGCCTGGTATAATGAATTATGTAAGACTGTCTAATATTCATCCCGTATTCCTATCGACTTGTAGAAGAGGCAGACTTGCAATTTCTTCTCCAACAGGTGGTTCGACCCTGATCCAAAGATGTTTCGATCTCAGTATGGAATTTCATACATACATATATATATATATATATAGTCCGTGACTCCTATAAAACAGTTCAAATGTGAGACCAACCCAAATCATTAGCTATACATCGTTTAAATAATGGGGCTCACAAGTTGGTCTCACACGTGATGGTAGAGTGTCTCATATAAATTTGTGTGCAATAAAGTCCACGTCAGTTGAGCATTAAAGAGTGATAAAGGGCAATAAAAAGCCTCGAGCATGGTATGAAATTTGGTGGTGGCACTACATAGCGAATGCTTAGAAATGTTTTGAACTTCGCCTCATACTCACAACAAGAATAGGTTATGACAACAATTCTGAGATCACGGCTGGAAATGATAAATAATTCCATGGAGACATTAGATGTTCCAAAGCCTTAATAAACCCAGCCCTCAATTCTTAAACTGCATCACAAGTCGGAAGTCCGTAGGTGACATACTTGCTATTCAAAGGGGAGATACCCCCACTCAGAAACCCGCAATTTCAAAAGAGACTAAAGGCTACACGAATACTGTCTTAATATTGGGCGACTCTTAGAGCAACTTAAAAGTGGAGGGACCTTACTTGAATGCTACTTTCCTTCAAACTTTCCAAAGACTCGGCGAGCTCTACTTGCTTTGATGTGGTTGCAAATAAGGTCTGTTTGATAGGATTAAACAAAGCTATTTAGCTCGCAAATATACCTTAATAGCTTACAAGATACTGATAAATGTGATAAACGCCATACAAGAATTACCTTCTTTGTCTTCTGCAAGTCATATTCTATGGCTTTAATCCTATTCAAAGACTCAAGGATGGTGTCCTCTTTATCTGAAGGGATGCTTGTTGGTTTATTAATGAGGTCGGTAACTAGTTGCTCCAAATGCTGAAGCCTTTCCCAGCAGGGATTCAGTAAACTGTTATCAACTTCCCGAGGAACGGTTCGAGCCTCGGAAACTGGATCTAGCTTCTTAGTCTTTAGGTTACTAACAGGTTTACTCTGCTGCTTCAGCTCCTTCTCTTCTAGTCTAAGCCCCCAAAATTTCCCAAACACCACATGAAGACATGCAAAAAGCTTGAATATGAAGGCAGACAGTAAATTTCTCACTTGAGAAAGACCAGTCCGAGATGTTGTTACTACACTCCCTCCAAAAGCATGATCTGTTCATAGCACCTATATCAGGTTGCGGGATTGTTGACTCAGGGCGATAGATATTAATCAACTCCGAATATAATCATAGCAAAAGAACAAATAATCACAGCATCAGAAGATGAAACTCCCAAAGGGCTCAAAACTCAAAAGTGGTTCACAACTGGTTGATTGTGTGAAATTCAGAGTATTTTTTTCTGTGTATATGGAGCAACCAGCGTAAAGTTGGTGTTGTTAACCAAGATCATGAGAATAACAGTCCAATGAGTTTACCGAACACTAACTAAGCTGGTTAACATCTGCTAAGGTCTGCCGTCTACATTTGGTGGTTGTGGTGCTTAAGTAGAGAACGTGTCTAGCACAAAAATAGAAAAGGCTAACAGATCTCAATGAAACACTTAAAATTCAGGCAACAACTTAATGTTCATAGTAGATACATCATTATCAACACTAACTTTCTCAAATCTTGATACACATAATCATGGTATTCACTCTCCGTTAGAGTATTATTTTTGGAATCAGTCACTGCAACCTTATTTTAGTCGATGCGCCATAAATGCCAACAATACGGCCTAAAAATAAGGTCGTGAAAAAATGCCATGGCTCAGTCGATTCGGTGGCATGACCCATATTAGAAACAATGCGTTCGGTGAGATAACCGCTACAAGTGAATAATAGGCACACACTTCAAAATGCTCAAAGAGCTTTTAGTTGAAAACAATAATTCTTAGAACGAGGAAAGGGAAAGTAGAATATGGTTTGCCAAAGATCCATACTTATCAAAGGATCATCTTCAATCCTGGCACCATCAGTCGCTGCCTCAACCAGCTTGCCCGAAGATGAAGATTCGCCAGCCCTTGCCTAAGATAAAGATGGTAATAGATCAATAACTTAATTAATAAGTACTTCCAGTTCACCAAAAGCTTAAGAACTATAGTACGTTGATTATAGACTGGCATTAACACATACATATCCATGTTTCGCCTCTCTTAGAAATGCAACACAGCTGATTTAAAGCAGCAGTCGCCATAAGTTCAATGCATTTCTTAGCAGTGTAAATGGAGGGTCTATAGCTACTATGTCATAAACTTTCCAGAATTAATACTTCGACTAACAGAACCTTATTCCACTCTTTTGCAAGTCGAGATTGGTCTTCAATTACAAAAAAAACAGAAACTTACTTTATCATCCAGTAATGGCCCTGTGTTAGAAAGTTGCCCTGCGACTACACCAGGTACCGTCTCAGAAAACACGTCATTGCTCATGACCTGTGTGAGCCGAGAGTGTCACAAAAAATATACTCCGTATTATTGATTATCTAAATTCACAAGTTCATGTACAAGACCATCCTAGTGTGACCAACCTACTAACCTATATAGTCATGCTAGGAATATCAAATATAATGAATCTAGGTTGACCTCACACTGAAATTGTCTCGTACATGAAATACACATTATACCTTATGGGCTAGTAGCTTAGATTTAAGATCTTCATAATCAGAAGAACTTGTAGTTCTCCACATAAACATTGTCTCTTGGGAATGCACAACCTGCAAGTGTCAACAAGTATTTGATCATATACATTTCACCAAATTCTATTAGTTCCACACGAATGACAAAGAAACCACCAGAGTTGCTTGAAAGAAGGCAAAATTACTTTCATAATATCGGGATCATTCCATGGTCCCTTCTGAAACCTAAGGCACCCACCAGGGCAGGAACATGTTCCACCGACAAAATCTGGTAATTGGCTGCAGAAAGATGATGCAAATATAAGCTTCTGAAACAACCATATATTGCTTTAGTAGGAACAGCAACAACAGTATAACAGCCAAATACAAAAAACCCAAACCTCAGGTCTACATATTCCATCAACTTCCCAGTCGATTTGCTACCTAGAACCTGTCAAGTTTAGGTAACAAAAGTATAGGAAGCTAGGTTACTTTGTTTCTCCATTAAACCTTCAACAGACATCAGAAGTATGAAACAGAGTATATACATGTATCTTTGACGTCGTCCTAGGATCCAAAAAGCTCTTCACAGTACTCCACACCATCTTGAATCCCGTACCAGCATTAACAATAAACATCAGGTGCAACGTCTGCTTATATTTGGGACAGCAGGGTGGAGATTAGATAAGAACATGTTAATGAGCATCCTAGCATGAAACATATTCCTTACAAGAATTAAGCCACCTACCTCGGGATAGTTGTCACCATCAATTTTCTGCATGCGCATAATGAGATCATGAGCGACTTTTCCAAAGCTCATCCAATTCTACAAAATAAAATAATTAAGTTTAGGGTGTAAAAGATGTTGCAGTCGAAGATAGAAGCTTATTGTGATTAAAAACATATCATCCTAATTTCATACCACTCCATGAACATCCAATATTGTTATTGTCGAATCAATGTGTTTCTTGGCAGCTATGGAACAAGCTGGGAATTTATCAGCAAATGCCTTTTCAAATCCTTGTATATGATATCTTAGGAAGCGTTCCACCGTAGTCACGTCCATAAGCTTACTAGGCTCAACTTTACCAAGTTGTTCAATATAAATTGGTCGCCCCTCCTTATCTACACCATGATAGCCATGTGGATAATATCGCTGTACTTCTTCGTATTCATAGTAGTTAAAATCCTACACAGACCAGCCTCATAAATGAGCATATGGAGAAAATAAAATTTGTGTCAGCCAAGAGAACAGAGTAGTGTTTGTGATGACCAAGTACTCCATATATACATTTTAACAGCTAGTAAAGCACTTAGTGAGTTAGTGCAGAAACGATATACCGAGTGGATGCAAATTGAACTGAACAAACAAAGGAAGATGCTACCAATCAATAAAGAATGACCATCTAAAGGTATAATGTTATCCGAGTGCCTCAAAGGCTAAAAGGGTCCGATATACACCGTCTTATCCTTGAGTTGATGATACAAACAGGTATGCGAATAACCCACAGTGAAAACCGTGCACAATTGGAGCGGAAATTTCTCCCCTGCGAATACTGTGAGCAGAAACATAGCATGTATATTTTATTTCATTTCGATGTATTGTTTATACATAGCAAAGAATCTTGAACCCCATTTAGTTAACCATGATGTACATAAATTGAAATCTCATCATTTGTCAACTACTGAAGCAAAAAAAAACCAAAAAAAAACATATGAAGCATACATGGTCAAGTAATGACCTAGTGCCGATTTTGCTTTTGAATTATTTGTTTTTAGAGCTCAAGTAAATATAAAGGCCTGAAACCCTCAGAAAAACACTCCAGCAGTATATCTTTTATTAACAAGGAGGGCTAATTCTTGGGTTGACTAATTCTGGATGCTTAAGCGAATTATTACCTGTATAATAGTATCTACACCATTTTCTTTCCTCCAATTGATCATTTCTTCCCACATATGTACAGTTTTATCAAGATCGAACTTCCTCGCTTTCAAGAATCTGCATGAATATGACATATTTTAGGGAACCTTCATGGATAATAGAAATAATTTCCTCTTGAACTCATGGTATTGCAGGAATAATAATGGATTAATTTGTTTTGAAGAAAGAGATAGTGCTAATCTCCATTTACTTCCTGATTCAATAATGCAGTATGTTGTTTACATTCCGTGTCAGTTGGAACTTCGAAGATCATACTTCATTGAACATTAGTTAGATGATAACTGCAAACGGCTAAACAACGAGATAAGTTTTAAAATCGCATTTTATTTCTAACGCCATGAAATAACCCTCAAATTAGATATTCGTGGATGCAGGTTATCTTTGCATCATACCATACTATAACCTAGCGTAAGAAAGCACTCTTTACATTTGCAATGGGGCACTTTAAAGCTTATCATAGCATGTAGAGAAGCTCCTTTCACTTTGAAAAAAATGGGAACTTAAACTGCATATCTCATTTGTGGTAAAGCTCGAGAAACGACACATTTCAATCACTCCATTGGCAGACTCTTTCAACTTTGCTACAGATATAGGATAACTTAAATCAGTTTATTAGTTGCTGTAGGGTTCCGGAGATAATTTCTTGGAAGATCTAGACAGTGGATAGTTCTAGTGATAAGCAATTCACGCAGCTGAAGGAACTGGCTTCAATTTGATCCCGATCAGATTTGAACATGACAGGATCAGTGGCTACTGGACGCTACAATATTTCGACCGATATTGTGGTATCCTGCAGTGCTGAGAAACTTCACGCGTGCAATGCGAGCCCCAGAAAAGCAAAACCTAGGTCTTATGAATTGTCTGGTTTTTTCAACTAATGCCGAGGGGATCCTACAGGGCTTGAGAATTATCAAGCTCTATATTCAATCAAATGTTAAAAGAACCGCAAACAAAATCATTACGTAATTAAAATATCTGAAAGCTTGGATCTTTTGAGCCTTTGAAGACCACCTATAAAGTCAATCAACACCATAACCTTTATAACATCGTGCACAGTCCATAAGAAGTACCATCAAACCAAACCAAAACTACATTTTGGTGCCCGTATGAATGTGGCTAACTGGCTACCTATCAGACGCCATAATTCGTGCATCTGAATCAATCACAAAGTGTTTCTCGCTTCTGTCTTATTTCTATTAATTTATGCATCATATCATCGACATTTCCAAATTAAACGAGCTGATAAAGAACTAATACCAAATTTACAAATCAATATCACCCCAAAATTCCTCATCAACAACGACAACAACATTACTCGTTACAAATGCAGAGTTATAACAAGAATTAATATCATAACAAACTAACCTTAGCATAGTATGATAATCATCAAGATGAAGCGGAAGCAAATCTCTATCAACCAAAATCCGCCGCAAAACATTAACAGCTTCCTCCTCCTTCTCATCCCTAACATCCTCAACAGCAATCGCCGCAAACTTACAATCAGCTATTCGCTTCCCTCGCTTCCTAAGTCCATGAGCTATTTTCGTCGACGCCTTCACCGCCTTCTTCTTTAAACTCCTGATCCTCGTCCTTCTTACTGGTTCATCCTCTGACAATTCTACCTCCGATTTTCTCCCTAATTTATCCTCATCTTGTACCGACATTATTTCATCTAATTTCATCAAATTAATCACACAATTCACAATCCACACATCACACAAACAATCTAATTCAATTAAATCAGATAAAATTTATTGAAATTACGAAAATTAATCAAAATTAAAACTTCAAAGTAATGTGAGATGTGACAGTACCTGGCATTGCTGAGATATTTGTAGGTTAATTTTTATCTGCAAATAAAGATAAAAAGTAAAAAATAATGTAGATCACAAATGAAAGCAAAAATTATACTCTATAAGTAACCTTTACTTGAATTACACTACAGATCAATAAAATTAATTTAAATCAAATAAGAAACGAATAATTTGACAGTGTAAAAGTATAAAAAAGCAGAGGAATAAATCTAAATTACTGTTACTGTTACTGCATTGATGAGTGTACCACTGAAACGAATCCGAGCGAAAAAAAAAAAGGGGAAAGTAAAAGGACAATCGAGCTGACGACGATCTTATATTATAATAGCTTGTGTATCTCATTTAATAAAACGACGGAAATAAAGTTGCAGTACATCGTAGTAAGACGATTTTATAATAGCTGATGCACCTCATTTAAAGACGGGATTAATTGAGAAATTGGGAGAATAAATACTCCGTATAAAATAGAAAAAGGAAAGATACCTGGGAATGATGGGAGTAAATGAAGGTAGCATTTAATGAGGATGAGGTAAAAAAAGGGTCAGGTGAAATGTAAGTGAGTAATAAATGAAGGTGTCGGCGGAGAAACCGAAGGGTAATTTTTGAAGAGAGAGAAAGAGAAAATTAGTTGAAATGGAAAGGTGTAGCCGTCGTAATCGCCGCCGTGGTTGGAAGAATGACTAGGTAGAAGAAACCAAGTTGTTTGGAGAAGTGTGTAAGATTCGAGGAATTTAGTTAGGAGAGTTTTAAGGACGTAGATGTTGTAGTAGTAGACTTGTAGTAGTAGACTTGTTGGAATAGACCGTAGTTAGGCAGTTGGAGTAATGGAGTATATTAGCTACGGATTAATGGATTCATTATTTCATTTCGGCAGGTTTTCCTTAATTTCACTACCTCTTCTCGGTTTTGAAGGCTATCGCACAAAGGCTCTATTTGACAAGCTTATTTATCCAAAGTTTCAGCTAATTTATTTTTAATAAGCTAACTAAAATGGTGCATTTGAGATTTCAAGTATTTAAATTAATTTTATTTTCCTGTTTTACCCTTCCAATCTTTAATATTTAATTATATCATATCTATTTACGTCATGTCACCAAAACTCAACAACATTTTCATTTTTATATAATCAATTATCTTATCAGTTCCTAATTTTCAGCTACCAAATTAGTTATTAGTTACCTTTCAGATTTAAGTTAACTTTTCAGCTAATTTTACTAAATAGAGTATATATGAGATAATATTACCTCTATTGTTATTGTTATTATTATTATTATTATTATTACTATTATTATTATTATTATTATTATTATTATATTGAAGTTAGTATTATGGATCGTGATCATTAAAAACAAGGTGAATAAGTTGAGATTAAGAAGTTATTATAGTAGATAAAGATTCATTTTCAAAAATAAAATTGCAACCAACTGTTATTGTCTTTGTCACAATAAAGCTTATTTCATTAGCCTAGGGAGGATAAAGTTACTCATCAACAATTTCATTTCATTAGATTTAATGACCCGTAAGTGAGTCGACACAAAATTAACGAGTTTGGGTTGAGATTTAATGACCCATTTATGTAAGTGGGTCGACACGAACACGACACGAGATTTAATTGGGTCGGGTTTGGGTTGAGCTCTTAAAACACGAACACGAATGACCTGTATACTAAATTAATTATAATATTTATTGATCCTGCATCAAATAAATATATTAAAACTTTCCAAAATTGACATGACACGAAAACACGACATGAACCCCGACACGAATTTAACGGGTTAGGGTTGAGGCTTGATGACTCATTTATGTAAGTGGGTCAACACGAACACGACACAAAATTTAATTGGGTCGGGTTTGGATTGAGGGTTCATGACCCGTTTAACATGTGACACGAACACAAACCCGACACGATCCTATCTATTTGTCAGGTCTAGCAAAAACGATGAAAGATGTGCAATTACAAGCTACCACTTATGTCTCTTTATGAGTTAGGCTCTATTAGGCAATCATTCCAGGTAATTTATTTGACCAAAATTTCAGTTAACTTATTTTTCTGCATGTATATGACAAGTATCTTATTTGTAAATAAGCTAACTGAAATGAAATGTTAATTAGGGTAGCATTTGATATTTCAGGTACCTAAATTGATTTTATTTTTTTGTTTTACAATTTTTAATCTTTTATGTATATTAAACTATTAGCATATCTTTTTTATGTTATTCACCAAAAAAACGATCAGCTACCTTTTTAACTACTTTGTCAAACATTTTTATAATTAGTACCTTATCAGCTCATAATTTTCAGCTACCTTATCAGTAGTTACCTTTTTAGGTTTCGACTATCTTCTTAGTTTTCAGCTACCTTATTTTAAATTTTGTTAAGTTTGTCTCACTTAAGACGGGCACTATCCGTCACAAGCTGAAGACGGATAGTGTCTCTCATAATATGCAAGTGGGGGATCCATTTATCATCTATTTATTCTCTCACTTACATATTATGAGAGGGACACTATAAGTCACAAGCTGAAGACGGATAGTATCCGCCTTCAACGAGAATTTGTGAATTTTGTTTATTAAACCTGCAACGAGAAAGTGGGCATACATAGAGGGAGGATGGAGTGGGGAGTGTCCCCACTCCCCAATATAGAGGCTACGTACGTAACGTACATGGGTAACCCATGTGTTTCGAAGTGTTGCAATCATGATAGTGATTGCTGCATCATCATTCTTGTTGTATGATAGCCAGCTGAGTCCCCTTCATTTAAAGCTTTACTTTCTTAGCTTAAAAAAGGCATATCCCCTCCAATGTTGATAACTCCCCTTTTCATTCTTCCACATTAACACCAAATATCATCCTTCCATGGTTCCATACCAATGGTCCTAATAATATCTAATCATATCTCATCTAAATTAAGTCTACATTCCACAAGGATACCTCCAACTTGTTGTATTTAAATGAACACCAGCTTCTAACAACAGAAGTCAAGGCTCGATTAATATACATGTTTTCTAGCAAACTGTCTTGTGAGTTGTGACTCTTACAAACTGGTGACTTACTTCTCTCGATTTTCCTCTCAGTTGCCCGTATTACTTGCTCTTCCACTTGTTTAGTAGTTGCTCATTTTGAGAGATCACAAAATTTGTGACGGAATAGTACCGTTATAAATTAGAATAATTTGTAGAAACCGTTGAAAATGAGATATAGACAAGTACTCCCTCTCACCCAAACCAAAAGTTACACTTACCTTATTTGGACCATCCAAACCAAACTATCCATTCCTTTTCGGGTAACAAATAAGACCAACTACTCCTCATTAACCCTATATATTTACACAATAAGTCATTACCCCACCCACCCAACTAACATTAAATACTCAAGTGGTCTTACTTTCATTCCAATACTACCCTTCCCTTTTCTATATTTTCTTAAAACTTGTGCTCCCTCCCATGTAACCTTTGCTTTGGATGGGAGGGAGTATCAATCTACAGTAATAAATATTAATCAGTGCTAAAAATGCGACTATAATTTCAAATTATTTTTACGTGTATAAATTACAACGGTTTTAAGAGTGACATAATGCGAATGATACGAACAAATCATATAGTGGACAACACTAACCATAAGTCACATACTTTCTCCATTCAACTCCACTCTACCAAATTTTTTTTTCACATTTGCCGAGACGAGTTTTGCACGGTAAATATCGTTAGCTACGTGTTTGCAAAAATTATAAAAGTTAGATATTAATAATGTACTCGTAAAGACGAATCAAACAAGATCACACATGAATATATTTTTTACTTATATATTGAGAGAAAATTGCAATTATATGATCGCTTGTGAATAGTGTACAAAAAAGAAAGTGGTAGAGTGGAGTTGAATGGAGGAAGTATGTGATAGCTATTGCACAAATTCTCATTGAAGATGTGATATATTCGTTTTCAATGAAAATGGGTTGGATTCCCTCTCACAAGTAGTTAGTGGAAGGGTAAGTGGAGATCCATTTAGTTTCTTTCTTGTCCTCTCACTTGCTTCTGGGGCTGAGCAACTTTAGGTCCGGACCGGAATAATAAATCGGACCGGACTATTTGGTCTAAACTAAATCGGACCGAATTCTTTTAGGTCTGGTCCTCGGTCCACGTTTTTTTAGGTTTTGTTCTTTGGTCCGGACCGGTCCGGTCCACGACCGGTTACTTTAGGTCTGGACCGAATATAATGTATTTTAAGGATAATCTTTATAATTTATGAAATTGGGTATTTTACATTCAAAAGACAATACAAATGCAATATTAACGACTATTTTGATCAAATATAGTTTGATTATTTATTAGGTGTAATTTTGGTGAAATTTAATTTAATTAGTGCATATTTTTTATTGACAAAATATATTTTTTGGTCCATTTAGATCTAAGACAGGACCAGACCGAATATTTTGGGTTCGGTCTGATCCAAGACCAAAACATTTAGGTCCGGTCTTCAGTCCGGTCCGGTCTGGTTTGGTCCGGTCCGGTCTTGGTGTAACACCTCTATCTACCAAAGAGTCTCACAAGACCTCGTTAGTAAATCGGGATCCTACCATCTCGGTTGTCCGAGTTAGTACATATCAAATAGACAATAACGAAACAATGCTTATTAAGTAATAGTTTAAATCACGGTTACATTATTCCAAAAGTACTGGCGACACATCGTCTTAACAATATTCCAAACCAATCAAAACAATATAAAATTCTATGATAAACTAAGTGATAGCAAGAGCTAAGACTCGTCAGCGGTAATCCCATCCAATCCCCAATGCGAGCTCAACAGATTACTCGCTAGACACTAGCTCACCATTCTTCAATGGGTCACAGTAGTTTTAGAAAACATTAACGGGGTCAGTATCATCATACATCAATCAACGTATAAGACAATAACAATAGCAAAATGTAACCATCCCTCAACCACCAACAACGTCATCAAGTACCAATAACTGGCTACCACGGCATCGGTAACCCCGGCAGCATCAGGCTGCAGACCTGACCTACAATAACCCCCAATTGATGCCAGACCGCAGTAGTGGACATCGAAATTCTCTGTGAGCCATAGCGAGAGACCCGAACCATTAATGTGCACATCCCCCTCATGGCGGGAGAGCCACGAGAAGTGAACTCGGGGTGTGATCCGTCTCCCGGCGGACAACCAAAATAGTAACCACCCAACTCCAACTCCGAACCACCATCATCATCATTGTCCCAACAGTCACCATCATCAACAACAACAATCATCTCAACACTTTAATCAACATACAAAAATGCTGAGTAGGGAAACCCTAGATGTAAGCATATCCGGCAATATGTAATCACAATCAAAATTCCTCCTCTACAAAGTTCCCTCCTAAACAATCAATCATTAACCATCAAATCCCCCTTTCCCTCAATTCAATTAGGGTTCAAAAACTGCCCATAATTGTTACAAAGCATAAGACAAGATTACTTACCAATGATATGAACACACAAGACAAGATGCGATCAAACTCCGAGCCTTGGGATGATTAAAGGTGATTAAGAGGTTATGAGAGTTTTGAGGAGATTATGGTTGATTATTAAAAGTTAACCGACAAACTTTGTTTTAAAACCTCTTAATTATCTTTAATCAAACCGCCCGATAAAAGCCTGCAGACCGGTGCACTCAAGGAGTGCACACTGCACTCGGCCGAGTGCGACCTAAGGAGAACGCTGCCTAACTGACATTATAACCTCACTCGGCCGAATGCACCCTACTCGGTCGAGTGACCCTTACTCGATCAAGTACAAGCTAGTCTGAAATACGGAGTATTACACTTGGACTTATGCTCACCCAATAGGTAGCACCAAAACGGACACGGACACGACACAGATTCGTGATACGACATCTCGTGAAATTTAGGACACATGATACGTTATTTAAATTTAATAAAAATATATATTGTATATATAGTTATAAATAATGTACTATTTTATTCTTGTATTAGTATTTGATGTTAAATGTAAATAATTGAAGGTAAAATTTGACTTTGACTATAATTCACTCTCATTTCCCATCAAACTCATCTTCTAAATTATCTCTTTTAGTCTTTCGACCTCTCATACCTTGTTTATAGGTTTCTGTGTGTCCGACACGGTATCTGACACGGGACGGCTAGTTAGAACGAGTTTCTGTGCTACCTAGCTCACCCCTTCCTGCCTTCTTATAAAAGGGATCTGACCCGTCTTTAATGAGACCAACTGTAACTATTGATACAAGCTACGAGTACTATTTTTTTTGTTTATATCTTTTAATTAACGATTGCATTGAGTAGTTTGTCTACGTATATATAGTTAATACTTAATACCATTTCATATTTACATTGACCATTGCCAAATTGTCATATTTTGAAATTTAGTAATTAAATGTTGAATATTTGAATATCTTTTATTTTCCAAAGAGAGATTATTAATATAGCATAATATGAATAATTTATTTCTAAAATCTTTCCAAAGTATGTTTGAAAGTTTTTAGTAATAAACTTAAATCATGTGAAATTATTGGGATGAACTCTAAGTATTTGTAAATTTATTATTCGTAAAAGATGAAAAAGAGAACACTCAATTATAATGACAAAGAGTAGATTGAGTTAAAATAACCCTGGCATGTGACTTTTACATCACTTATAGTATAAGCTAATATTCTTATGTATTCGGTATTTCTTAATTAATTAATCGGTTTTTTTAACGTGTACTCTAAGAGCATACGTTAATAAGCTAAGTATGACCAGATTAATATTATTTCTATAATTAAAGATAACAAGTACGAGCATTATATAACATGATCCGTTTATTATTGAATACCATGTTGAATTGTTGAAATGAACTCAACCAAATGTGTAAATTTAACATTGGTAAAGGATGACAAAGACGTTACAAGATGAGTTTTCTACATCAAAAGGGAAAATGGGAAACGAAAACAGTAGACAAAATGCATTAGTTACAAGTTGTTGCCGACTAGATTGTCAAAGAACGTAACACACTCCCCAAGTGAGACGACAAATGTTTATGTACAACTTTACAAGTGGTACAACACTTCTTAACATTTAACCATACTGTCCCACTATTCAAGGCAATTCAAACACTACAATCTACACCCATCAATTAAAACCGGATCCTCCTAAATATTTTAGGTGGAGCCTTATTTTTTCGACTTTTCTATCCACCGAAATTACTCCTTCATTCGAATACAAGATTTCTACCTTTATATTTTTTACACAAGTTTTAAGACTAAAATATAGTAATATATTAATATTCCTCCTTATTAAAGTAAATGTTGGACCCAAATCGTAGTTAGTATAATAGAATAGTATTATTAACAATGACATTTTGTGTATATAGACAAACTAAATAAGGATAATTATGTTTTAAAAAAAGGAAAGGTTGGATTTGAACCAATGGCGGACCTGAGGGTGCGCACAGCACCGCACGTGCACACCCTCAGATTTTGGGAATTTTTTTTTTTTCAATATACTGATCAAACAAGTATTTATACAGTTTGCGTCTGATTATATTCAATTAAATTAATTGGGTTTAGTGGTTCAGGAATATGGCTATCAGAGAGGAGGAAGGAGTTAGAGACTCCATAAGAAATGTTGAGATGTATTGTTTTTAGCCAACTAAAATTCACTTCCCTACCCAATTTTTTTTGTTTAATTCCTAAAGTCACATAATTAACTTGTACGCGCACATTACGAGTTTACGACTACTCTTCAAAATTTCAAGTCCTCAAATTTATCATTTAGATTGTTAATTTCATCCATCTTTATTTCGACAACCGATTTCAAAATTCCAAAATCCCCATTTTGTGAGCTAACTTGTTAATTCAATAATTTTGTTTTCTAAGACTTGGTTGTCAATTTGTCTTGTAAATATTGATAACTTGGTAGTTCCACTGCTAGGTAGCACAGACACTCCTCCTACCTAGCCGTCCCGTGTCGGACACCGTGTCGGACACACGGACATCTATAAATAAGGGACGCGAGGTTGAAAGACTAAAAGATATTAATTAGAAGATAAATTGTGTGGGAAATGTGAATAAATTATAGTCAAAGTCAAATTTTACCTTCAATTATTTACATTTAATATCAAATACCAATATAAAAATAAAATTTTACGTTATTTATAACTATAAATTATATATTTTATTAAATTTAAATGCCGTGTCCCGTGTCCTAAATTTCAAGAGATTCCGTATCACGTGTCCGTGTCCGTGTCCATTTTCGTGCTACCTAGGTTCCACTCATATCAATAGAGAGATTTTCTTGTTTAAGTTAGTGGTAACGTTAAATCTTGTCGAATGTCATAAAGTTTTCTTTAGTATTTATTATTATTTTTTATGTCGTGTTGACTTGTAAGTTGTAACGACGACCGGAAATTATAATTCTCAATCATTTTGCTATATTACTCGCAACTTTTTTTCAAAATTTTTCAAGTGTCCACCCCCATTTATTAAGTCCTGGGTCCGCCACTGGAATCTACACCTTCCGCCAACCACCCAATGATGATTGAGCCACATTTTTTATACGCGGAACGATTTATGACAATTCGTAAGTTTATCGTCAAGTGATATCTCAAACTGTGACAACCCTCGCGAATGCGGAAAGATAAAACATACAAGCATGTGAAAAGATATGCGGAAATACGGTATTTTAAAAACTTTTATACATGCAAGTTTAAATAAACGAGGAGTGTCAAAATATTACAACTAAGTAAGGAAATACAACAAAGAGACGGGGTCTCTTAAAATGTTAACAAAGAACAAGTGTTTAGCAAACTAGCTAAAATCGTCTAGAGGTTAATCATCCAGGGACTACGCCCGCTAGCTCACACCCGAACCCAAAATGGCAAGCAAAAAGCCATCCAAGCAAGCAACCTGTTCATCCATGAAAAACATGAATGCCACAGTCAGTGGGGAGTAACTCCGGGTTCTCCCAGCCATATCACCTTTAACGTACATATAAGGAAATACAAAAGTAAAGCATGCATATATAGATATACATGTGAGATACGATAAGAATAGATAGGCAATTTTATAGATAATGATAAGAGCATAAGAGGCACAAATCCGAATCCATCATGTTATTCAAAGACTCGGGAAAGACACTCTTAGGCAATCGAATACGCTCACTAGGGCTTGCATCTCACCGTTAGCGGTATAAGATTGATAAGATTGAGACTCGACAAACAACCATGCCAAGTCATGCAATGATCATGAATAATCAATCATGAATCACGCATTCAAGTATAACAACATAAAGACGACATCTCTCACGGTAAATGAAACGCACTAGCATCGTGTACATGGCAAGTATGATTAACAGGCATCCACGGGATAAGCATTTCCCTGAAACGCATACACGATCACATTTCGTATATGTTCACTAATTTCCTCCGGTAGGACGACGATAATAATACGGTCCTAGTCTAAACCTGGCCAGACTCTCGGAATAACATGTTCCGATTCGACATGCGATAAACGTTTCGCATCCAAGACTCGGTCAATCATAGACGCCGAGTACCCCAAATTCGGTCGACATTCACGAAAGAGGCGGAAAAGAGCACAAGCCTCATAACAAGCGGTACGCTACATGCAAATAACACCACCTCGCAAGTACACAACATTTGACGGCCGGGTCGAACAACGCATAGCGTTCAACTCCCAACAACGTCGTCATATGCCCACTACCAATGCAATTAAGCAGTAGGATACCTCTCCGTTCCGACATTCCAGCCTTACGAAAGGGAAGGTAGCCAAGGGAATGAGAGTACAAAGCACAAGACAAAATAGTGCTCAAACCGTATCATTTGTAAAAACCGACTCAAAGTGGGAACATACCAAAAACCGTCAAAAAACATGAGAATAGGGAATCATATAAGTTTAAATATGATAAACATGAGTCAATACATGATACATAAGCATTAGAACAAGTTTATGAAGCATAATGAATACAAACATAGATCACCTCTCCAAAACAACGTTGTTTGGAAACCAACGAAAACAAGGGTCCACTTCAAACGGTCATAACTAGAGTTCTAGACATGAAAATGCATAAATTCTAAATGGAGGTGATAGCTTATCCTCTTACGGTTCCAACGGGATGTCACAAGCCCAAAACAAGCAAGTAACGAAGGAGATATGATCATGTTACGAAAAGGGGTCAGTGCAGTGAAACAATTCTGTTGGCAGCCGTGTGACGCGGCCTGCGTCACCACGATGCAGCCTGCGTCCTACGACGCAGACTGCGTCCCCCAACGCAGCCTGCGTCCTTCACGGGATTCAAGGACGATCAAAAATCAACATGTTATCAACAACAAAATCCTCATTTATCAACACAAACCATCAATTCTCATATCAATTAACAACTAACAACAACCAACAACAACAACACCAGTCCTAAGCATACTAACCATAATCTAAATACGGTTTCTAACATGGAAAACACATTAAAACACGTAAATGATATCGAGTAACCCTTCACCGTTACCTTTTCGCGACTTTAAACGGTTTCTAAACCTTCCTAGTCTCCACCTACAAACAATTAGATAGTAAAAGATGAATATCATCACCTTGAGAAAGACGGATAATTTAAAAAGCGAGAAAGACGGTAATTTTATTACCAATACGGATAGAGGAAGCTAAGAGGGGAAGAATAAGACGAACTTACGTGAATTTGAGCGAGAAACGAACGAACTATGACGAATCTAATGTTGGATGAAAATGGAGGCAAGGTTTTGGGATTTCTTAAGGAAGAAGAAAGAATGAGTTGTGTTGAAATGAATTAGGTTAAGGTTAGGAGGGAGTATATGTAGGGTGAGTCGGAAAAGTCAACGAAAGTCAAAGGCGGCTCAAAAGTCAAGAAAAGTCAAAGACGACTCAAAAGTCAAGAAAAGTGAAAGACGATTTAAAAGTCAAGAAAAGTCAAAGACGACTTAAAAGTCAAGAAAAGTCAAAGACGACTTAAAAGTCAAGAAAAGTCAAACTCGCCTTAAGACGGGATTCTCATGGAATCTCGCGGAAATTGCAAATACGAACTCGGAAATTCTAAATTCGACTCGAAACTTTAAATTCTAAATTAAAACTTAAATTTGCTGAAAAGATTTCGTAAAATATTTCTACTAGAAAAATAGGGTACATTTCCGGGTGTTACACAAACACTTGTGTCTACCCTTTGGTCGTCATTTACAGGCCGATACGGTCTTTTTGACAGTCATTAGAGTTGCTCAAAAACCGCTTCATTTTCTATAAACCGTCTTTTAAAACCGTGTCTGAACGCTCGAGAATATTCTAGATATTTTAATGTTTCAAAACTTATCTCTCTCGGTAAAATATATTCATATTTTATTTAGAATCAATTGGAATCTACCGCAATTCCATAATAGAAACGCGGAAATCTTTCTTTCAAAGTAGGAAAATGACGCAGCTTCTGTTGCGCTTCTTCCGGGTTGGTTTCTGTCTCTGATCTTCGTGATTCGTTTTGACGTAGTTTAATTACGTATTTAATCAACTATTAAGCCTAATAGCACTGCTAATCCGTCTTTTAATCTTTTATTATTCTTTCTTCTTGATGATCACTATTTATTTACATATTTTATGCTTCCCTTAGATACATAAGACTCAATTTATTGTCTTTCCTTGCTTGTTTCTATGCTATTTTAGCTAGAATATCGATTATGCCGCTTCTATTATGTTTTAATGCAAATTGGATGCATTTGGAGCTTTTTGAGTTGGTATGGAGCATAGCAGAGTCAGATTGTAGAAGGTTAGGCACAGGAATCGAGAGAGGTGGAGAAGAAATGAAGAAAAACGAATAAACGAGCCATCTGAAGGATGCTCGATCGAGCAACATCACTCTGCTCGATCGAGTCGGGCTGAAGGATGCTCGATCGAGCAAATACCTTTGCTCAATCGAGCAACCCCGTGTTTGACAGCTTTCGGATTTCCTAAATTAGTTTAACCTAGTTAATTAGATTTTTATTATAAAAGGAAAGCTCGTCTTTCAGAATTAGGTACGCTTTAATATTAAAAACTCAAGTTTTGTTTGCTTTGCTACTGGATTGATTCCTCAAGACGATTGTTTTTAGTTTAAACTTGTAATCAGTATCTTTAATCTTTCTTTGTTATTCAATTAGTTACTTTCTAGTTCTTTAATTATTCTTTGTTAATCCTTTCATTATTGTTAATCATGTTTACTTTATTTATTGCTGTTGTTATTGATATCGTTATGAGTAGCTAAATTCCTTTCTAAGGTTGAAAGGGGATCTAGGATTGTTAGAAGGAATAGACTAATTAATTGAATTGCAATAGCATAGTTATCGTTTGATTATCGTTTTAAATCTAGTTGCTTAATTACTGGCCATGATTAATTTATTAGTCTCGCAAATTAGGATTAACGCCGACCGGGTTAAGACTAAGATAGGCTACGATAATTGAATAGAACTCATTAAATGATAGCGATCGCATGTTAAATTGTAGATCTAAAGGGCATACTTGAATCGACCGATCTTGTGACCTTAGATAAATTTACTGCATGATAATTGATTACACCCTTACCCCTGATTAATAATCCTAGTGAATTTGAGACCCTATACTTTTAATCTTATTGATTTCAGCTTTTTATTGTTATTGTTTGCTATTAGTATAGGAACACAAATCAAAAACCCACGAAATTGTTACTATAAGAGACGAACCTAGTTTAACAGATTAGAATACTACCGCCTCCCTATGGATTCGATACCTTACTTACCGCTGACTATTAGTTAGTAGTGAATTAGGATTACTTTGATTAAGGTGACGTGATTTAAACCTTTATTTTGGACATATTTCCGACATAAACAGAGGATGAAAATTGAACAAGGTTAGGGAATAGTATGTATGAGACAGTTGTCGGTTTTAATTACTCGACCTTCCTAGGTCGTTTTACTCGGCCTTCCTAGGCCCAACCCAACCCTTTCGACCAATAGTCCTGTCTGGACGGTCCAAATTATTATATGTGCCTAAGTATGGATAGCGATTGAAGTCAACCATACCACAATGTGTACTCATGTTAGCACCAAGGGCTTTCACTATTCGAGGAAATGGACTAAGAGCCGGCCTTACTCATGTTTGGCGCGGACCTCTCCACAAACCTTGGGTTTGATTGCTTGGTATGGCAACCCACCTTCTAAGCCAAAACCATTTTAAATGCACTCAGCGTACCGTTATTCTGCCTGTTTAAATGTGTATAACCCTGACATGATCACCACTTTGTAAATAAACTATGACAAAAAATTTCAAAATCAAAATCCTTTTTAAAACTGTAAAACATTTTCAAAGGTGGCCTAAAGTAGCACAAAATGAGTCGAAACTATGTTCGAGTGTCTAGTCAAAATCATTTTTCCACTTCGAGTCGACACTCCTGCAACCACACTACGGTTGTCTAGGACAAACATTTCCGAAATCAGGCGTTTTCAAAACTCACTTACACAGTGGCACACTCCCACTTCACAAGTCGAGTCTTTTCGAGTAAGTGTGCTCGATTGGTCGATCGCATTTTGATTTTTCGTTGGTCTCTTGCCCAGTTTTCAAGATGCCTGGAACCAGTCAAGCAAGTGTTCATCAACCCGAGCCAAACGGTAAAATCCTAGTTGCGCTCGACGAAGAGATGAACCAGTTCATGAAGGAACAAAGGCTCCAACCCTGATACATCAAGATACAATAAGAGTTAGAAGAAGCTCGAAAAAGGTTAGCTGCACGGTATCCTGATTTCATCAGGAATCCTTCTGAACCCATAACCCTTAATGGCACAGACGAGTCGTCATCGGCATTCAAGGTCGGTGCTTGTAAGGACTTGATGGTAGGGTACATATTACCCTGATGTGAATGGGACGCTACTTTCGTCAGTAGTGCAACAAAGGCATGACATCAGTGGTGGTTCGAGTCAGCAAGGATAATGTCAAACTTGGAACAAGAAACGAAGAACAAGCTGAACAAATTCCGCATCATAGAGAGAAGACTCTACTGCCCATAAAACTACTCAAGCTGGATTCGATGATCATGAGTCAGAGTCTGAGTCAGAGTCAGAGTCGGAGTCGGAGTCGGAGTCGGAGTCCGAGTCAGAGTTTAGCGAAGTTCTTAAAGAGTCTCCTCCTGCTGTCACCCATCATCCCCTTGTTTCTCCTAGCCTAGCATCTAACAATAACAACAGTTTGGGGAATATCCTAGCAGCTGTTCCTTTACTGCGTTTGACTACTGAACAAATGGCCTCTTTGTTTCAGCTATTTTCAAAATTTAATATGAATAAACCAATTTCTGCTTACTCCTTGTATTTTTGTGAATGCAATTGTGTTTATGATGATAATGAGGATAATTCAGACCCAGACTCGATTGAATTACCTCCCCATATAATCAAAGAAATACTACAAGAGAGGAAATGGGCACCAGTCAAGAAAACACTGAAGCCATCAACGTAGGGACCGAACTAGAACCCCGAGAACTTAGAATAGGGACAACCCTGAATCCGACTGAGAAGGCCAGTTTTGTAGACCTCCTACACGAGTTCAAAGACGTTTTCGCTTGGTCTTACAAAGACATGCCAGGGATGGACATGGATATCGCAGAGCACCGAATTCCGATCAAGCCAGGTTTCAAACCCATAAAACAGAAGCTCCGTCGAATGAGAACTGAAAGGGCTCTTAAGATCAAAGAAGAGATCGATAAACAATTCACGGCCGAATTCATTAAAGTTTATGAGTATTCTGACTGGGTGGCTAACGTAGTTCCCGTACCCAAAAAGGATGGGCGAATCCGGGTTTGTGTTGATTTCGGAGACCTAAACAAAGCAAGTCCCAAAGATGACCTCCCTCTACCGCATATCGGCATATTGGTAGATAACACAGTAGATCACACAGTGTTATCCTTCATGGACGGGTATGCCGGGTATAACCAGATCAAAATGCCGAAGAAGACATGCATAAAACAACTTTCGTTATCCCATGGGGCACATACTACTACACAATTATGCCATTTGGACTAATTAATGCTGAAGCTTCATACCAATGTACCGCAACTACATTATTGCATGATATGATGCATAAAGAAGAGGAGGTATACGTAGATGATATGAAAGTCAAATCCAAAGACAGGAAAGGGCATATCGATAATCTTCTCAAGTTCTTTCTCAGATTGCGCAAATACAACATGAGACTCAACCCTCAGAAATGTGCATTCGGAGTCACTTCAGGTAAACTACTAGGACATGTCGTCGGTCAGAGGGGAATAGAAGTTGATCCATCCAAGATCAAGGCCTTAATCAAAATGCCACAACCCCAAACAGAGAAGGAAGTTAGAGGTTTCGCGGGCAAAGTACAATATATGAGTCGGTTCATATAGAAATTAACAATGATTTGTGAACCTATTTTCAAAAAGCTAAAGAAAACAGATCATACCATGTGGGATGATGGTTGGTGTGGGATGATGGTTGGCAAAAGGCATTCGATTGAATCAAGGAGATATTAGCAAAACCACCTGTGTTAATGCCTCCCCAACGATATCAACCTCTTGGTTTATATCTCATAGTCACAGAAACGGCCATGGGGCTATGCTTGCACAAACTGTCAGGAAAGAAGAAAGAGTCATCTACTACCTTAGTAAGAAGTTTTTGGAATATGAGTGCAAATACACACCTCTCGAAAAGACATGCCTCGCTCTTGTGTGGGCAACAAAGAAGTTACGTCATTACATGCTTAGCTACTCGGTCAAGGTGTACTCCAAAATGGACCCCATCAAATACTTCTTCGAGAAACCCTTCATCAACAGACGTCCATCAAGATGGACCTTAATGCTCTCAGAGTTCAATCTCAAATATGTACCTCTGAAAGTCATAAAAGGACGTGCCGTCGTTGAGTTTTTCGCAAACAATCCTATCAACGACACACAAACAATAGATTTGTGGTCATTTCCAGACGAGGATATAATACAAACCTGTATAGACTCCTGGGATCTTTACTTTGATGGTGCATCGAATTGAAGAGGGTTCGAAGTGGGAGTGTTGCTCATTTTCTCTTGAAGGCGAGCATACACCAGTATCTGTCAAACTCGACTTCGAGGTGACAAATAACGCAGCAGAATACGAAGCTTGCCTTATTGGTTTACAAGCGACAATTAGTCTAGGCATTAAGAATCTTAGAGTTCATGGAGACTCCTTCTTGATAATCAACCAGGTCACGGGATCTTGGAAAATTCGAAGTGAAAGTCTAGCACCCTATCAGGCCAGAAAAGATCAAGTTGCCTAGTTTTTTGATCAACTCACTTATCTACATCTACCTCGTGAAGAGAATCAATTTGCGGACGCTCTTGCGAAACTTGAAACCTTGATCAACATGCCTCTATGCATCGAACGATGGTCAGAACTGGCCTAGGTGTACCAACTTACGGACGAAGAAGAGAATCCAGAGGAACCCTGGTTCCAAGCTATTCTAAACTTCAAACTCAACAGTAGATCCCCATCAGAGATAGATAAGAGAGGACAATGCGCCATACGCTTACTAGTCTCTCAATACCTCCTTATGGAAGGAGAATTGTACAGAAGAACACCTCTTGGTGCCGTCTTGCGTTGCCTTGATCGTTCACAGGCACGAAAAGTAATGAAAGAAGTAAATGATGGAGAAAGCGGTCCTCACCTGAGCGGGCCCATGATGGCAAAGAAAATCACACGTTTAGGATATTACTAGACGATTATGAAGTCAGATTGTATTGAATACGTCAGACACTGCCACAATTGCCATATTTTTAGAAATGTTTGGCATGTTCCTCCCTCGTTGCTTTACACCATGACCTCTCCTTGGCCATTTTCTGCTAGGGGAATCGACATCATCAGAAAGATTACTCCAGCTAGAATAGGAGGTCACTGTTTCATTTTGGTATGATGAGTCCATTTTATATATAGTTTAACTCCCTAAGTTTAGCTCGGTTTATTTGATTATTATACTTTGTTTAGTATATTTGTGAGCTAATTACGTGTTCTAGGTGTATTGCTTGTGTTTGTTACATTTTGTAGGAATTTAAGCATTTAGAGGCTTTTTCCTAGCACATTAGCAAGCACCAAAGTCCACCAAGCTAATGAAAGCAAGATGGCCCATGGAAGGATAATATGGAGAATGACAAGGCCAAGCATGAAGATTTGTGAAATGGATTGATGAACAAATGAGAAACCAAAAATGAAGCCCGATGCAAGGAGTCCACAACTCAACATAGGATGCTCCTTTGGATGCTCATGGGATGCCAAGACTATGCAATTAACCGGAGAATTAAGGAGCTTAAAGGCATAGCATAAGACTCTCAAGCATTTAATTGAGCAATTAAGAAATTATAGCCGGGCTAGTGAAACCCCGATCGGGGTTTCCATTCCCCGATCGGGGTTTGGGCTCTGTGAATGCATACGTTTCAAGTCCCTCTCCTTATATAAAGGAGAAGGATTTCGACACTTAAAGGCATCTTTTTTATCATCTTGGACAACATTCTACACTCTAAAAACACTCTTGAATAGCATGGATTGATTGGGATTACATGGGTCAAGTCCCTCTCCCTATATTGATTGGGATTACATGGGTCAAGTTCTACTTGATAGCATGGATTTTGAGACACGGAAATTGGCTCTTTACATGAGTTGTGGTAATGTCTACTACAAGAGAGGGGAGGAGCTTTGGAATTTATTGAATTTCATGGCTTCCCAATGTCAAGAGGTAGCTTGCTAACAACCTTCCTCACCGGGTTTCGAAGAGGAATGCTATGCGATTCTTGCTTGTTGTCAACAAATGCAACAAATGCTAGCCCAACGCGAAGAGGAACGTCATGCAGCATGAGGAACTAACTAGTGGCTCGACTATAAAGGAGAGGAATGAAAGGACTTGAATGGGAATGAAATTCATTAGATGGACTGGCTCAATGCCTTTACTGCCCAAAGAAAGGACGTCCCTAATCCTTGAAGCAGAACTGGCCCTTTTCTTCGAGGATTTTCTCGAAATATGCCAGGCTCACCAACCAACCTGGACTTTGATTCTTATTATTCCCATCATGTTAGGAGGTAAACTCCTTCTTATACCCCTCACGTCTGGTTCGTTGCCAACAAATGCTAAAAGAAATGGCGCGATCGATCACTACTTGTGCTCTTCCACCCTCCCAATGTGAGTCTTTTCCTTCTAATGATTTTGAATTATTGGATGACGATGATGATGATCCTACTTTCTCTCTTGAAATTTCCTCTAGTATCATTCCAATTGACCATTTAGAGACTCCGTTGATGACATTGACCTTGTAGTAGATCGATGACACATTTACCATGGATGATGCTGGGCCCATTTGTAATAAAAGGGATGAGGTTTTGCCCGAGTTATTTGAAACCTTTGCAAATCCTTTTACTTGGGATATAGTTGATCCATTTAAGGTTAATGGAAGATTTAGTGCTACTAATTTAGAGGTTAAGTGGGATGAACCCCAATTTTTGATGAGTCCTACCACCTTGAGTTTTCATACCACCAATTTGAGACCAATTATAATGATAATTTAACCACTAACGGTTTATTTTATGGTCTTAATCATGATGTTCCATCTCTTGCTAACGAGTGGAGTATTACGGTGGTTCTCTTTGAAATCTCTAATGCGCATTTGGATAAGATTTATCCTTCCTTACCTGTGATCTTTCATGCTTATATCTTATCAATTGCTTACATTTGCTTTTATATTACTCATGCGCAGGAATATGATCAACTTCTAAGGGCGTTGACATGCTTTTTAGAGGACAAAGGATGGTCATTAGCAAAAAAATTAGTTTTTGTCAATTTACAGTTTTTGGACAATTGCAATTTCAATTTGGTTGTAATAGTTAGTCATTTAGACATTTAGTTTGCTTTAGTTTGTAGTAGCTTGTCTTTTGCAGGTACTTTGCTACTTGGATTGGACTACCCCGTTTTCAATTTAGCTTGGGGGAGGCTTCTACTCTTTAGTATGCTTTCTTTCCTTCCTTTATTTCCGCATGTGTCATCCCATCTCCCCTTGTTGGTTTTTGTTTGCCCATCTTTGTGTCATACATTGAGGACAATGTGTGTTCTAGCTTGGGGGAGGGATTTAGTTATGAGAAATCTAATCCAAAAATTTGAAAATTGATAGTAAAGTTTGATGTTGTGTCCACCCATTTGTCTTTTGCATAATGTCATTCCTCCTTGCATTTCCTATATTGTAGTTCTTTTAAGCTAATGAATCATGCTTTATTGTCGGGATTTTGCATTCATGGGGATGTCTTGACATAGTGGGTGATGGATGAATTATTGGACAAAATAGACTTGATCTTGACATTGGTAAGCTACATATATGGTAAGGTAGACACTCCAATGGGCGGTGCATATATACTCGGTCTCATCTAGGTGTGTGTAGTTTCTCCTCTTGGTGTGCATTACATCTAGACGCACAAGTATGGTCTCTGTTCCATTTTGTATGAGTTTTGCTATCATGATTGCATTAGAAGTCATTCACTTGCTTGCTTACATAAATTACCCAAAAATTACCCATTTTCTAGCTACAAATAACATTGCCTACCTTTGTCGAGCTAGTGACTTGCTACTTGTGTTGGGGTGCTTTTGTTTTTGGGATTTGCTAGAATTTGTCACTATTGTAATCTTGTCGTTGCGGGATTGCTGATTCCCGTATCTTGGTGGATGTTGGCTGTAAAGTAAAAAAAAAATATTTGAAAAAAAATGAAAGATGCAAAATGATGAAGGAAAGAAAAGAAAGAAGCATGAGAAAAAAAATGAAAAAAATGATGAAAAAAGAAGAGAAGAATAATGAGTTGCTTCCATGTTTTATGAAATATTTGATTTTCGGAAGTATACATGTGTCTTGTAATGTTATAAGTGCCAATATGCTGCTTTTAGCTCTGATAGTTGTTGTTTGGGAAGGGTTAAGGTTTGGAATAAGCATTCTTACACATTTGGTTGTCACTATCTTGACATTAGCTCCATATGACCAAATTCATTTGTCCACCTTCTTACCCGTTTCCCCTAGTCTTCTTCTTTGTATTATTGGCTTCTTTTCTTATGCATTATGATCATGACTAGCATTATCTTATTAACTTGGAATGTTTACCATACTAGATTGCGGGCGCATTCTCTTGAGTCGTAGGTAGGAGAGTGTCATCCACATATATTTGCCTTGCTCATTTCATGAGTGTGAGTGTTATCCCGTGAGAAGTCCAATGTCATTTAAAGATCATGCAAGAGTCGAAATGTCCATGTGAAGTCCTCAATACCACGCCGTCGTGTACATCTCATCCATGTATTGCATTTTCCCTATGCCCAAGTTGTTTCGGGATTTGATTCATTGTACTTTAAAACTACTAGTCGGGAATTGCATTTGGATGGGATGATTATTGTTTGCACCCTTGTCCTTGTCATACATTATACTGTATGCTTGCTTGAGGACAAGCAAGGGTTTAGCTTGGGGGAGTTTGATGAGTCCATTTTATATACTCCCTCCATTCAACTCCACACTACACATTTCTTTTTTCACGTTTGCCAACGCGCGTTTTGCGTCGTAAATATAGTTCACTACGTATTTGCAAAAATTATACGAGTTAGATATTTTTAATATACTTCTAAAGACGAATCAAACAAGATCCCACATGAATATATTTTCTCTTATGGATTAGCCGGAAATTGAAAGATTCTTCTTACTTGTGAATAGTGTCAAAAAGAGAAATGTGTAGTGTGGAGTTGAATTGAGGGAGTATAGTTTAACTTCCTAAGTTTAGCTCGGTTTATTTGATCATTATACTTTGTTTAGTATATTTGTGAGCTAATTACGTGTTATAGGTGTATTGCTTGTGTTTGTTATATTTTGTAGGAATTTAAGCATTTAGAGACTTTTCCTAGCACATTAGCAAGCACCAAAGTCCACCAAGCTAATGAAAGCAAGATGGACCATGGAAGGATAATATGGAGAATGACAAGGCTAAGCATGGAGATTTGTGAAATGGATTGATGAACAAATGAGAAACCAAAAATGAAACCTAATGCAAGGAGTCCACAACTCAACATAGGATGCTCCTTTGGATGCTCATGGGATGCCAAGACTATGCAGTTAACCGGAGAATTAAGGAGCTTAAAGGCATAGCATAGGACTCTCAAGTATTTAATTGAGCAATTAAGAAATTGTAGCCGGGTTAGTGAAACCTTGATCAGGGTTTCCATTCCCCGATCGGGGTTTGGGCTATGTGAATGCATACGTTTCAAGTCCCTCTCCCTATATAAAGGAGAAGGATTTCGATACTTAGAGGCATCTTTTTTATCATCTTGGACAACATTCTACACTCTAAAAACACTCTTTTACATACTATCATTAGTCATTAGATTAGGTTTAGAATAGCTTAGTTTTCATTAGTTGTTACAAATAATTCCTTTAAGTATTTCAATTTATATTATAAGTTCATTTGCAAGTTATTTGGTTCCATTGTGTTCTTCAATTTCAAGTTTTATTTCCTTTGTTGAGGTAATTCTATTTCTTGTACTGTTTTGTTATTTCCTTTGTCATTTCCATTATTAGCTAGTTATCATATTTACTTTATCATTTGTTATTAGATTAGGTAACATTATGCAAGAGTAGTTACTTTGTCTAGGGAATTAGGGAAGTCATGCATAAATAATATTTGCAATTGTTGAAATGAGATGTTATGATATCAAATAGTTGTTTCCATCACATGCTTGCATTGTATTGTTAGTCTTTGATTATTGATCACAATCTTTGATTCAATTCGTTAATTCTTTCTATAAGTCGAGAGGCACGGAATTGAATTAGACTAAGCATGTATTGGTAGATCGACCTAGCCAAAGCAAGAGTTCGTTAGGACCCGATCTATGGTTGACACTAATATCGAGAGGTGGGTGTCTTTAGCCTAAACAATTATCGTTATTATCAATTTCCTAGTTTGATTTGAGTATTTACATAACTAGACTCTTCCTTTATTATTATTATTGTTGTTTCATAAACTCAACCAAACCAATCGATAACTGACTTTGATAGAATTCACTCCATAACAACTTGCTAGCAACTCCCGTCTCCTTGTGTTCGACCCCTATTACTACATTCATTTGTATCTAGGGTATTTATCTTTGATTAGGTGTGCGATAGCCTATCATGGTAGCTATCGACTATTTCACCAAGTGGGTTGAAGCAGCACCCTACACTAGTCTTACTGGCTAAAAATGGGGCAAAGTTCATACAAACAAATATCATCTGTCGATATGGTTGCGCACATTAAATCATCAGCGACAATGGATCACACTTCCAAGCAGAGACTGAGCCGTTGCAAGCCAAATACAAGATCACGCATCATCATTCCTCTCCTTATCGACCTCAAACTAATGGCGCGGTAGAGGCAGCTAATAAGAATGTCGTCATAATCCTGAAGAAAATGATCGACAATTACCAAGATGGCCAAGCAAGATACCCTTCGCGTTATGGGGCTATCACACTTCAGTTAGGACACCCACTGGGGCCACTCCTTTCTATTTAACCTATGGAATGGAAGTTGTACAACCAATAGGGCTAGAAATCCCACCTCTGTGTATTCTCTTAGAAAGTCAGATTCCAGAAGCTGATTGGAAGAGGGATAGATATGATGAACTCGTCCTCTTGGACGAACGTAGACTGCGTGCATTACAAAATGTAGAGACATACCAAGCACGTATAAAACGAGCATTCAACAAACGAGTTAAGCCCAGAAACATCAAAGAAGGAGATTTAGTGCTCAAATCAGTCAGAGCTCTCTTACCTGTCGATCCACGAGAAAAGTTCAAACCTAACTGGGCTGGACCTTTCTTAGTCAAATCCATATTCTCAGGGGGTGCAGTTAAAATCACATACCTATACGAGAATGAATTCGCTAACCCTACCAACCTAGACCAATTGAAACGATACTACCCTTAGCATGCAATAGGAAACACGCCTCGCGCAACCCCATGTGTCGCTATTGCGACACGGAATAATACCGGCTCCAGGCCAGTTGAACTTAATGTCGCTATGCTCTTGCTTTTTGACTTTTGGATAATCCTCATGTCATCTAATAAATCAAATTGTATTTCTTTTAGGAGTAAGCAAGGCACACGCTGCCTTTTTCTAAGTTCATTACAAGCTCTTGCTTCGAACAATTATTCTTTTGCATTTTCTCGAACTACGCGCAGGGTTTGATTTCATTTCTCTAATGAATACGTAGACAATCCTTCACAGGACTCAACCCAGCTATTATTTTGAAATGTTAATAGAAGGACATTTGCATTTGCATTTGAAATTCGACAAGAATAATAAAGAAAGAAAAACTCATTAGTTTCTTAACTAACTCAATCTTTATTCTTTATCCATTATAATAATTTTCATACATATAAAGAAATGCTGAAAAAAAAAAACTATGGTTAGGATTCTAAAAATCCCACCATCTATTACAACATAATAATAATACTAAACAATAAGACGGACTAAGGCTATTCTTCCATCTTCCTCTTGCCTTTGTCAGCTTTCGCACACTTTTTGTCTCGACCGCGAGCCGGACGCTCATGAGTTACCTCAGACCTAATCACCAACGGTGTTTCTCGAGGTCTAGCCTTACCGTGTCTATCAATTACCACTCTTGCAGCGGGATTAGTTCTTGACCTCTTCGCTGGATGCATGACTAGGAATCCGGCTTCTTCCTCCCCTTCAGTCAAGTATTTTGACCTCTCCTTACCAGATTCATAAATCTTGCAATCCACAGGCTCGCGTTTCCTTAGCTTCTCACGCTCTTTTGGAGTAACAACCTTTGTCCATCGCAAATATGAGTCAGATACCCATAGAGAGCTAACAGGAACGGGTATGAACCACATATTCCTTTGTACCCATCTCGTGGCCCACTCCCTACAAGACTCTGCGGTATGAGCCAAGGCAGTCTGGGAACAATATCAAGTTTAGGGATCCTCTGCCTAAGGCCCACTTGCCTCACCAGTCTTTCCGGAAAAATACATACCATGAATTCCAAGCCAGGAATACGAAGTGACCGCGTTGGGTCCAAAGATGATGACCCATTAACTGTCAAGATGCCACCATGGCACAGTTCATCGGATCAACGGGCCGCCATCACCTTTCAGATTATTTTCCCAATAGTTTGGAATCATGGTGAAGTCAACCATATAGAGCCTAGACCTCATGGTAATCGAGCGCGCACGATATCCTTGAACATTGACTGGAGGTTCGATTAATTGTAGGCGTTCCATCAACCATATCTTGAGCAAGTAAGCAAGAATGTAAAAAAAAAAGAGACAAGAGAAGAAGAAAAAAAAAAAGACGAAAGAAGGCGAAAAAAAGAAGAAAAACAGAGTGACAAAAAAAAGAAGGAAGGGAAAAAAAAGCAGGATTCTTACCTGCAAGATGATAGGACTCCCCAAATATGGAAACTTTCGATTAACCTTTCTGTTGTCAAGGCCAAATATAATCTCTCCTAAACAAAGGCAAGCTGGGCTCTTGCGCAGCTCCATTTGTTCCACCAAACTTAAGAAAACGGGATTCCCCCTCACCTCCTTGTCAATGTGCCCTTGGAAAATATAACCATGCAAAAGGCAAAACCCAAAGGCCCTACGCCTTGCAACATATGACAAAGAATGGTCTTCCTTATTAATGAATCGCTCCATAAAATCATGCATACGGACACCCTTTGAGGTAACATATCGATCTACCTCAGCTTTAGTCAATCCAAGGAAGTCCCTTAATTTATTCTTATACCCTTGGGAGTTAAGGGGTATAACTAGAGTATCTTCTAGATCTCATCCCCCAATGGCAGCTATTTCTTCCAGGAAAGGACAAATATCGCCCATTGGGAAAGGCAAATACATGTAAATTAGGGTCCTGGTACTCAAGACAAGCATCTAAGAAGGGTCTTACTACTTTCACCAACTTTAAACTCAAGATCGTCCTTAAATTGTAGGCACCCATGTCATGTTTCTCAACATGGGTGAACTCATTTGCCCATTCTTTGAGACGGTTTTCAAAGGCATCCATTATATTGCAAGTTTTTTTTTGAGATTTAAGAATTTGTATGTAAGAGACGGATTGTTGGAAGAATTGTCTGAATAAAATCTTCAACCGAGCTCGCTATATATACTATTCGTCTTTTCCTAATTCTAACCGGGGTCTGATCAGCCCGGGAAATGACGCAGCAACAGCTGCGCCCTTTCAAAGAGTCGCAGCTCTTGCCGCGCCTCTTCCTCAGGCCTTTCTCAGAATTTCCAGCTCTTGCGCCTTCCCAATTCATGTTCGTCTATGATTTCCTATAGGATATGGGTGCAAATATGCCGTGCTACTTAGTTTTTTTTGGATTTCCTAATCTTAGCCGGGTTCGGTTTTCTAGACGATAAACGAAATTTTCGCCAATCACGCACACTTATTCAGGCACTCATTTCGCGCTAGTTTAGGCTACCGATATGTCACATGTAAAATGTTTGAGTATATTACTCGTTATATACTACATGTAATTTATGTGATTTCTATTCCGGCAGCATGACGGCAGAAACCGTCAGCTACCGAACATGTCTTTAAGCTAACCTGAATGAACATAAGATATCTTCTAGCAAAGGCGCTCAGACCGTCGTAACACAGTCAAAAAAGGAATATATGCAAGACTGGGGGCTCTCGCCCTAAAACCAAATCCGAAACTGGGGGCTCTCGCCCGAAAACCAATCCAAATGTACAACAAATCCCAAAACAAGGTTCAAAATATCCGAAGTCTACGACCAAAACAAGACGGCTAATCCTCATCGCCAGTAAGCCCAGCTAAAATCTCGAGGGCGGCAATCTCGGCATCCTGGGCTTCCAGTTCCCTCAAAAAACGAGCTATCTCCTCTCGAGACTCCGCTGCCTCCGCCTGAGACTCTACCAGCTCACGCTTCAAGGCTCTCTGCAAAATAAATGCCTCATTTCAGTCAACCATTTCATTTCAAAAACACAAAAATGCAACAATAAATGAAAAGGGAATGATAGGTTCCTACATGTCGGTCCCGACCACTTGCGAGTGGCTCAACGGCTGTAGCCCACAACCGGTTGGCCACCTGTCACTGCGCAACATGTTGAGACGGGGCCACCTACATTCAAATACAAATAAAGGTTAAAACAAATGCATTCCTATGCAACAAAGACGGTCATGGATTGGAAGCTCACCCTCCTCGCGAGATGCTCCCATTCCTCCAAACCAGCATCGGTCACCGCCGCGCTGAACTCACGGAGCTCTGAAATCATCGTGGAGCCAGCCGTATCCGTGTACTCGATCACCTCGGGATAAGCCGGGGGCTCGAAGCCCGCCACCTCGATCTCCTGCAAAGATCAAATGGTTCATCAACAAGTAAATTATCGTTTGTCAAAATTCAACATAACAAGAAGCAAGCATTGCTTACCACGATCGGCCAGTATGTCAATCTCCGACGAACGAACCCTGGGTAATCATCGCCAAGAAGAAGGAGGGCGTCTCCACTTACGCCAGCCAGGTCAGCCTCTCTCTCAGCGTCATAAGGCTCCTTAAACATCGACCCTGAAGGATCAATGAGGACCGTAAAAGCCTCACGAGAGCACTGCCGAGTCAAACACTCGCCCAAGTACCACACAGGTCCCATGTGCGTCCTCAGCAACAACCGACTCGAGGTCCTAGGACGTAGGACCCCAGTCACGAAAGCTGGTGCGTACGGGTAGTCAACCCAAGGTCTCGGAACCCACTAAGATAAAAAAGGAAAGGGGTCATTCCTATGATCCACCTCCATACGATGATAAGGCAAAGGATCATTTCTTATGATCTTTCTCCAAAATAAAAGACAGAAAAGAAACCAGTCAGAGGTACTTACGTGCTCCAGCTGCAGAGTATTCACGCCCCTCCTACAGATATCATAAGAATAACGCTGGCTCTTCTTACGGCACACTACCCAGTCCCTCACAACGGGATACGCCCTCGGCTCAGGCTCCGTCCTCTTGGGAGCGAAACCCGAAAAGCAGGAGTACACCCACGCCTGCAGAAAAGGTAATAACAGTATCAACGTCAAAATCAAATATTGATCTTTCAATCAAAACAAGGTTATTGATTTTTCAATAAGGTTCAAAGGAAGGTTCATACCTCCACCAAGAGTCCACGACCGACCATAGTAGGAGAAGTCCCCTTCTCCATCAGCTCCGGCCTGACCATGGCCCTCATGTAACGAGTAAGGACCGTAAAGCCAGGGGTAACCCAGTCCCAGCGACCTAGGCTACTCAAGTCACAAAGGAAAAGAAGAAGTTTTGTCGATAGCCTTTCCCCCTTGTCTCCGAAGTAAATCGAAGACAAGAACCACCACAACCAAAGCCGAGCCCTCTGCGCAGCTTTGCAAGGAGAAGGAGCTACCATCTCTCCACCTATCCTCGCTCTCGTCGGAGTCCTACCAGCAAAGTAGTCTATAACGTAGGAACTCGACACCAATCCAGGTAGAGCAGCCGTGCCTGCCGGCAGGTTCCAACCTATCAGCTGTCTCGCCTCCTCTGAGTCGCCCGTCATGGCCACCGACGGCCCCTCCAAGCTCTCCTCCCCACACGGCAAACCATAAATCATGGCAATATCCTCCAAGGTGACTCCAACCTCCCCAAAAGTCATATGGAAGGTCGAAATCGTATCCCAGTAACGATCCAAGAAGGCCCGAATCAGGCAAATGTTAGCCTAAATCTTCATTGCCCTGATCAACCTCCAGGCTCGGACCAAATCGCCAAAGGCTTCTCGCTCAATGAGGATCTTCTCATCCTTGGTCAACTTCTTGTAAGCCTCCATCATGGCTGTGTAGCCGGAAAAGGACCTCATAATCCCGGCTTCCTGCAATTTGAATCGAGAAAGTCATTTAACATTTTATATTTCGAAAGAAGTGTCAATAGGATATGGAAAATGACAAGCAAAAATAAAGGCTTGCCATACTCCGTGCCGTCCTGTAAGACAGGTGGCTCTCCGCCGCCCAAATGAGATATCTGCCATCCTATTTCTCAGCCCACTCAGGTGCACCCGTCAGATAGTGTCCGCCTCGACCTGTGGTAATCCTCCTCGTAACCTCGTCCTCAGCCGTCCCGGTCTCCTACGCCACCTCGGCTGGTGTATCTTCTCCCACACGGGAAGAAGAAGGCTCAAGATCTATGTCCATGGGAACTCTCCCTGATGTAGAAGGAGTGTCACCTGCACAATCCTCAACAGTTTCAACATATCAACATATCAACATTTTAAACATGTCAAGCAGTTCAAGCAAATCCTCAGCGGTTTCAAACAATGGCAAGCACATTTTAAAAGCGTTTCAAGTCATTTTCAAGAAGCTTTCTGGTCATCTTTGACCGTTCTTTCGAAAACCCGACTACACATGTAGGGTAGGGGTCAACTCAAGTATAAATTCAAAGCCTAATTTTGGGGTTGAGTCAAAAATTCGACAGCATTTCGCTATAATAGCAGTTATACCCTAGAAAAGCGTCCTGCAGAAACCGTCGCAAACTGAAAATCTAATGCTACAACAAGTTTACCCACTATACAAGGGTTCCATAACACCATGTTTCATCCAAAATGAGCTACCTCAAAGGGGCTTTAGAAGCGGTTTTCGAGTAAGTGAGTATCTATCTCATTTGTTCATAATTCGACGAAAACGAAAAACAAATACATGGCTATGTTCCTAACAAGGCCAATTTTTCATTCCTAATGTCAATTTCCCATACGAAGCTCCAATAGGTACTAGTCTTAATTTTTGAGCTATTTGGGGGAAGGGAACCCCAATTTCAAAATCAAAATCAATCAAGTATAAACGATTAAAGCGAGATTGGAATGCATAACTCGGTTTATCATGGCTTATGGAGTAATTTGATCAAGATTTACGCAAATTATTTGGTGGGATTTTGAGAGAGTTTTTCGAGTTTTTATGATTTTCGAATGAAATACATCTGTCTGATCGAGTCTTTTATCAGATAGGGAGAAGTTCGGGAAAGAATGCAGCAATAGCTGTGCCTCTTCCAAAGGTCGCAGCTCTTGCCGTGCCCTTTCCACAGCAATGTTTTGCCTAAATTTGAAAAGTTGGTTACAAGTTCGTTACTGGTGGACCTATCTCTTATGCGCCTTTTCTCCGACTTCTATTTTTCATACTTTGGTTCTTTTTCAAGACCTGTGCCTCGACAAGTTTCACAACCGTCACATCATCTCAGCAGAGACCCGTTTTTTTCCGGATATACAATCAGTGGGCCTATTTTTTATCCTCAAGATATTTGTTCACCACAACCGAGCAGATTCTCGGAATGATTCAATCGTGGCAGAATCTTCCATATATCAAGTTTCAACATGTGTTTCCCCAACGAGAGTTCGCTTGAAGACAGAGACAGACCGATTCTCACATATAATGGCTGGCAAGCCTCATTACGCACCTTATTCCCAGCGGTTGGCGAGCCTCATTACGCATCCTATACCCAGCGGCTGGCGAGCCTCACTGTGCACCCAATGAAACGGCTGTCGAGCCTCACATCGCAACCTCAAGTCCAAGTAAGAAGATGCTCAGGTATGACTCCTTCTTATGGCTGGTGAGCTTTCGTACGTAGTCTGATGGACTTTAAACGACCCTCCCCGACAGTCGACAGATTTTAAAATGTTCCCGACGACATGTCGTTGGTCCATAGTCATCAGGTTGTAATCTTCGATTGACCTGATGGCTATAATTTGACTTTTTCCTTGTCCAAGCGTCAGTCAAAGTGGGGACTCTGTAGATACCTCGAATCTACACCTTCCCCCAACCACCTAGTGATGATTGGGCCGCATGTTTCATACGTAGAACAATTTATGACAATTTGTAAGTTTATCATCAAGTGATAGCTCAAACAGTTGTGTCTACCCCTTGGTCGTCATCTTCATGCCGATACGGTCGTTTTAACAGTCATTAGAGTTTATTTGGAGTCTGGGTCAAAAAATCGCTTCATCATTTTCTATAAACGGTCTTTTAAAACCGTGGCTGAACGCTCGAGAATATTCCGTATATTTTAATGTTTCAAAACTTATCTTTCTCGGTAAAATATATTCATATTTTATTTAGAAGCATGATAAGTGAATATTTGTATGGTTTTAACCCCCAATTTAGCTTGGTTTCGTATATCATTCGTGCTTTGTTAAGCCACTTTATGAGCTAATATCGTCTTCTAGGCGAATTCCTATGTTCTAACATGTTTTGTAGGGAAAGTGACGTTTCTACGCCGTTTTTCTATATTCCCGAGCATTTGCCTAGAACCCGACGATTTGAAGAAGCAAGCTTGACCAAGTGAAAGGCATTTCAAGAAGGTTCACTAATTCGAAAGAGAGAAGAAGCAAAGACGGTTTCGTAGTTGTCGGAAGATTAATCATTTAGGAGGAAGAAATCATCGCTTTACATCAAACCCTATCAACAAACCCGACTCAAGAGGTCAAGGGGGATGTTGGAAGTCAAGTCAAAGCAAAAGGAGATGAAGCGTTAGTCAAAAGCTTCCAGAAGACAAAATACCCGATCGGGTTTGTGTGTACCCGATCGGGGAAGTGTGCTGCTCTGCACATTGCGGCTCCTTCATCCTATTTTTGACCTATGTGTTTAATGCCCGACCTCTTCTCCACGAAACCCTAATACTATAAATAGATGCTCTAGCCCTTCATATCAAATCATCCATATCTATATACTTCTCTTCTTTTCTCTTCATATATTCCTCTTTAGATTAGGAGGAAGGGAGAACTAGTCTCTCTTCTCTCATTTTCTTCTTCTTTAGTCTTTAGTTCTTAGTTTATTTATGTCCCTTAGTTTAGATTAATAAGGATTTCATCCTTGTAATCTCCTTTGTGTGATTCAAGCGTTGCAATTCAAGGATCGTTTATTATATGCAAGGATTTTCTATTATTGTTATCATTGTCGTCATATAGGTATTTTTGTTTTATCCCTTGTTTAATGTTCTATTTGTTTTCCATTTGATTGTTATTCGCTTTACATATTGTCTTAGATTCATTTTAGTACCGTTATAATCGTTGTTTCATTTCCTAGATTATCAATTAGCGTCGTTATTATCGCCATATAAAAAGTCAAAACCAAATAAACATGTCTATCCTAGTTTTCATTGTTAATATCATTTTAGACATAGATATCATCATGAGTGAGTAGTCATCCTTTCTATGGTGTAGGGTAGCCATGGTAGATTGATTAAAAGATGTTAATTGGATAAAGGAATTGTGCCTTTAAAACATTGTGTCTATGCATGTTTGGATTGTAACGATAGTTAACGATTTTTAGCTAAAATCATTGACTAGTATGGAATTCTTTTCCAAGGTAGACATACGAGAATTGAATAGACAAAGCATGACATGGTAGATTAAGACCTAGTAAATCGCACTAAAAGCTTGCTAGACCATCTGATCTATGATTGTAATGAACACACCATTCTTACGAACGCTCAATGAATTATTTGCATATCCTAAATCCAATTTCATCAATATATCAATCTACATGTGTGAACCTACTTCCCTAGATGCTTTTTCATTACTTGCTTTACTATTTTTATTTTGTTTTTATTTTGTTTTTATTTATGCTTTATATTAGCTTAGATATCAAAAATCTCAAAACCCAGATAATCATTAGATAGAACTCAATTGCGAGACAATTCACATTCCATAGGAAACACCATCTCCCTGAGGATCGACCACTAATTCCCTAATTACATTAATTTGTTATTAGCCTAGTCTGGGTAATTTATCTTTGTATTGGGCTTGAGACAAGCCCGATCAAAGCATTCGAAATGTACCGCAATTCCATAATAGAAACGCGGAAATTTTTCTTTCAAAGTAGGAAACGGCTTGGGAAATGACGCAGCAGGAGCTGCGCCTCTTCCACGAGTCGCAGTGCCTGCAGTGCCTCTTCCCCGGCTCGTTTTACCTGTTTCCGGAATATTTTATATATTTCTTTCCGTGTTCGACTTATTCCATAACTCTTCGGATTTCTCCTATATAAGGAGAGGTTCGTGCACACTTTTAAGGCACGCGAGTGTTCAGCCCCTTCTTTTCTCTCTCTTTGCATTCTTGACCTTGCTCTAAGCATTTTGACAACTACGTGCTTGATCAATCGACCATATAAGCTTAGATCCTTCTGGGTTCCCATCACGTTATTGCATCGACTTACCAATTTGACTAACTCAACAATTATCAATCTTAATCAATCGATCCTCTTATGAGGGCACTTTCTTTACATTCGAGTCGAGCTGTCTTTAAAACGTAACTTTAGTTCATATCTCGTTTCCTCAACATGTAAGTCTGAGGGTGTTTTAATCCATGTTTTTTATTGTATTTTATTTATTACATCTAATGTAAGAGTCATGTCGGATTTATGCTCAAACCTTTTTCAAAACCTTTATTAGTTATTATTATTTCTTATAAATCGTCTTTTAATCATAATTTCATATTTAGATAGTTTGTCTTGACTTGGATCCCTAATAATCAATATTAGTGGGTTTTTGTCATCTATCAAATTGTGTCTTTAGAGGATAGATTTGTTCATATCAAATCTCTAGATTCGTCTTTGATATATTTAGTGTAACTTAATCTATTAAATCACTTTAATTCGACTTATAGATCATTAGTAAATCGTAAATACACAAACAAAATACTAACTGATTGCGATTCAGGCTTCACAATCAGAAGCCAACTCAGGAACAGACGCATAGAGTGTTGCGCCTCTGCTAGAGGACGCACCTTTTGCTGCGCCTGCTATGGGTTGGTTTCTGTCTCTGATCTTCCTGATTCATTTTGACGTAGTTTAATTACGTATTTAATCAACTATTAACCCTAATATCACTGCTAATCCGTGTTTTAATCTTTTATTATTCTTTCTTCTCTTTAAACCTTTATTTTGGACATATTTCCGACATAGATCCCGTGTTCGTTGTAATCAATTGTAATATTTATTTTATAGTTCTATTTAAATCATTGTATTGTATGATTCTTTGGATGATTTAATTGTCTTCTCATATGCAATCAATCTTAAATCCCAATTTGACACATTTGAATGCTAAAATACATGTTCAACCGACATAGTCTAAGTTCAAATGTTAGGATTAAAACGTGGATGTTGCATTGCGTGCATATAACAGACGACACATCGATTACAGAAGAGTTTCCCTAATCATTAGTAGAGGCCGCTATCGAGGCGGGCGGGATTAGGTGTTCGATCAAAAGAGCTTCCTAATACGTACCCTCACCCTTTACTCCAGATCTCTGTGAACATCCGTGTTCATTGGCATCCACGAGAGTCATTCTAGACATAAAATGCTAAGGGTAACGACTTCTTAGTGTTCATGTCATTACTTTGTGTATTGACATGACATAAAGTATTCGAACGGTTCCAACTTCCCACAAAAGTTGGTGCCGACTCCACAAATGCGTGTTTTCACGCTTGTCCCCGTTTCTCCATCCATGGTATCCCGTGCACCACAGTTTGGAAAAGATCACGAAACCCGTGTATCACAAATTTGTATAGCAGTCCTAAAAATACGAATTTTCCTCCAACCCCCTTATTTGACGATGATTGTTAACACAAACGATAAGTAATAATCATTTAAATTAGGACAAAAAATTACAGATTATGAACGAAAAACTTTAAACAACCAAAACTTTGCGCTCGGGTGTTCGTTTTCGACGATTTTTTTTAAATAGCGTTTATCTCGACGAGATAAATGCAATGGAAAAAATGTATTTGGTCCAGACGTGGGTACACACCTGGGTTTGCACCTCCTAAAAGCAACGCAATGATGATTCGACATGCATGTTTAGCATATGTAGCGATTTTATGACGTTTCATAAATCGGCTAATAAACGGTAACTCGAACACTTGTGTCAACTAGAGGTGGCAATCGGGCCAGCCGGGTCGGGTTTAGGTCGGGTCAAGACGGGTCAGGGGAAGATCAGGTCAGCTTGCCCTTTCGAGTCGAGTCGGGTTGGGTTCGGGTCGCTATCGAGTTGGGTCATTTTGGATCAAATGATGTATTGAGTCGGGTCGGGTTTGGGTCGGCTCATAATCGGGTCCGGTTTCTTTATCGTATTACTTCAAGTTTTGACCATTAAATTAAGTTTCTAACCATTATTTGGTTTAGTTACTTTATTATAAGGCAAACGTATCAAATATAAACACTAAATCACTTTCATTTTGCTCATTATTAAGCTAATTAATTGTCAGGTCATCAATTTAATCGGGTCAATGTCGCGTTGGGTCAATATGGGGTCGGGTCTGGGTCACTGATTATCGGGTCGCATATGGCTACGAGGTGCCATCGGGTCGGGTCGGTTTCGGTTCGCAAAATTCTCGGGTTCTATCGGGTCGGATTTGCTCGGGTTCGGGCCATGTCAGACTTGCCAGCTCTAGAACTATCAACACACTACTAAATAAACACGGGTTTGTGACGGAAATTCCCATCACAAAATAGCAAAATCCGTCATAAAAAGTGCGTTTATGACGGAATTTCCGTCACAAAAATCTGTTACTCTAAGTCGTCACAAAAAGCAGAATTCAATGTGTGCCTCGTGATCGAAGGTGGAGTTGAACGCCTATATAACGATTATGTTTCTACTACGCCAATTTAATCGGATCATATTTTTCGAAGAAGGTTCTGAATCAGAAAGGAGCTATGTTTCCGCATCGTAGATAGCCTTGGAAATCATTCTAGATACTTTCAACAAAGAGTCGACGCAACAAAAGTAAAAGGTTTGTCGTCTCTTCAAAAATATACCTCTTGAATTCGCATTTTAGGCTATGTTGCCTCCTATATGCTTGGTAGTCTGGATTGTATGCACTAGGCATGGAAAAATTGTCTAAAGGGGTGGAAAGGACGGTATACGCGAAGTGATCATGGATATCTAACTGTCATGCTTGAAGTAGTCGCCCCTATGGATCTATGGGTATGGCATGTATACTTAAACAACGCCTCAATGGACTTAGTAGATCAAATTTATTTCAATAAATTACAAGGGATAGCTCCAGAAGTTCGTTTCTCAGTAAATGGTACCGAATATGAGACGGGGTATTATCTTGTTTATGGTATTTACTGTCAGTGGGTTGCTTTTGTTAAGAGCTTTCCACACCCTCGAGACCCATAAAGACTTTTATTTAAAGAAAGAAAAGACATGGAACAAGCTTTTGGAGTACTACAATCTCGGTTTGCTACAGTTCGTGGCCCAACGTGTTCTTGGCTCCACGATTTCATACATACATGTATTATACTTCCTCCCTTCAACTCCACTCTACCATATTCAAGTTTGTACACTATTCATGTATGGGTATTTAATTGCAATTTTCTCTCAATAGATAAGTAAAAATATATTTATGTGTGATCTTGTTTGATTCGTCTTTACGAGTACATTACAAATATCTAACTTTTATAATTTTTGCAAATACGTAGCTAACGATATTTACCGCGTAAACACGCGTTGGCAAACGTGAAAAAATAAAGTGGTAGAGTGGAGCTGAAGGGAGGAAGTACTACACAATATGATCGTCGAAAATGAGTGTCACACTTATAGCCGAAACGTTTCTCAAGACGACTTTTCTTCGAGTGTTGCCAATGACATTCGACAAGGGCATAACATAGATTTTGAACATATCTTGCAAGGGATGCAACAATCCGAGATAGGCAAATCCATCATCAATTGAAGACTGACCTCATGAAGCACATTCGGACACGTTTCAGAAACCATAACTAGAATTTAAAATATGTGTATTTATAAATATCTCTACCCATGTTAGGTCTACATAGGTATTTTTCACATTGTTTCCTCGTATCTTCTTTTAAAATAATAATTTTTTTTAGTGGTCCAACTTTTATTCTTAATTTTTTTTTTCCATAAAATCATAAAAAAATTACTCCTTCCCAGCCAAACCAAAGGTAACATTGACCTTATTTGGACAATCCAAACCAACTACCCATTTCTTTTTTAGTAACAAATAAGATAATTCACCCTACATATTTACACAATATGTCATTGCCCTACTCACACAACTAATATTAAATACTCAGGTAGTCTTACTTCTATTCCAATAATACCTGTTATAGCCAAATTTTAAACTTTTTACTACTTGTACATGTGGCATCTTACGAGTGGTTCATCATGGACATGATAGATTGATGACGTGGATCGAGGAGGACCATCAGATTACAAATAAAGAAACACACAATGGCAACAAACATAATAAAGGGATTGCACCAGCAGCTGGAACAAGTCAGCAACAACTCCCCAAAATTAGGAGCATTTGAGGAAGAATAGGAGACAATTCAAGGGGAACGTTTGAGGAACTCAGCAGGGATTTGGTGCTATAAAATCAAGTGAAGAAAGACTAAGAGCATCATCACACTCCACAACATACTCACATTCTCATACTCATAACACTTTAGTCAATCATCCAAATTAGAACGATCTATTTTACATGACATTTGTACTCCCAGTAGCCCTCTGAGTTCCGCCAAAATCATGTAGTTCCACCAGAATCCGGTAGTGCTGCCAGAATAATCTTGCAATTCCGTCAGAGTATACCCTTTGTACTACGAGAATCTGGTAGTACTGCCAGAGCGTACCTTGTAGTTCCGCCAGAGTACACCTTAAAGAGTTATAGTATATTAATTGACGGGATTCCAACCCCCCCCCCCCCCCCCCCCGCGGTTTTCCCACATAGGGTTTTCGCGTCTCTATTTTCGTGTGTCCTTGTTAATTACTTTATTTTCATTATTATTTTCGTCGTTACTTTTGCTTTGTTTTCATTCATTTTCTATCACAAATCACATATAAATTAACCCCCCACAACAAGGCAAAGGTCGCGCTAACTAGATCGCGACCCGATTTTACTTTTAATCTCACTTTAATTATCTTGACCTACTTTTACCCTCCCAAGCAGAAGGTCACGACCTAGGTCATCAACCCAATCATTTTCCACTTCACCTCATTCTCAATCATTTCCCATATTCTCTACCCCACTTTTCTCTCTCTTACTTTTCTAATTATTTTTCCTAACATTTTATAAATCAATTTTTTTCTATTATTGTAAATATCTTAATTAAATAAAAAGTACCCCAGTATTTTACGGCTATGTTAATCTTATGAGGTACTTTACGGAAAATATTAAATAACAATTTTATTACTCCCTCCGTCCCGGTCATTTGTTTACCATTTCCATTTTAGGGTATCTCATTCATTTGTTTACCTTTCTATATTAGGATGATAGTCCATGAGTAATTTGATCACCCAATGAGATTATTGTCCACTTGTCATTCACCAAGTATCACCACAAATGGTCCCCTACCATTTCCTTAAGAATTGTGCCAAAAGCAAAGGTAAGCAATTGACTAGGACGGAGGGAGTATTTCGAAAAATTATTAGACGATTTCATTAACAATTAAAAAAATTGGAAAAACATAATTTCACATATAAAATAACGCATACATAATTAAAAAAATTTAAAACATTGAATACTACGAAATGCATTAAAAGCCCCTTTTAGTTACGAAAGTTTTGCCAAATATGCTAAATAAGATCATTTTTCAATGCGTTATGAGTTGCACAATCACGAATTTCGCCATGATTTGTACGAACCGTTATTATAATTAATCCAACGGCTATATTCGATCCAACGACTATATTATAATTAATCCAACGGCTATATTTGATCCACGAAAATTTAAATAAACGATTTGCAAAAAAAAAAATGGGCCAAAAATTTATATACTAATTTAAATTGACTTCCTCAAAATTCAAATAAACAGTTTAACAAAATATGCCCCCCCCCCCTTTTTGTTCTTCAATATTCAACCACTAGAAATGTTACACACAAGAGGTTACAAAGGAGGTCAATTTGTTTCAAGCAAGGTTAAAAATTGACCATATATGAGTTTGGTCACAAATTAACAAAATAAGATCACAAGATTATCTTTCTTAATGATGTTATTACCATGATCAAGCAAGGTTATGACCTACCTATTGACCTTGCTTGGGGATGGTCTTACCTTTTCTATATTTTCTTAAAACTTGTGCTCCCTCCCATGTTACCTTTGATTTGAATGAGAGAGAGTATATATTTTCATTTTATCCATATATATTAATAAAACTTGTTAAGGGTAAAAGTTAAGGTTAAAATATTAAATTAATTTCTGGGGCCCATACGAACTACGTGGTATTGTAGCTCGCCATTATACGTCTTTGTAGCTCGCCATTATACGTCTTTGTAGCTCACCACTAGAGTTGCTCTAAGGGGATTCATTTGTAATTCCTTTCTTTTACCAAACTGGCCCTCATACCCCACTATTTTTTACTAGTTGGTCTCCCTTCAGACAAGTCATTTTTGTCTGAAATAATATGGGTCATTTTCCTCTAAAACAATAAGACGGATTTTTGAAAGCATTTTACAATCAAAGATAACCACTTTGGAAGAAAAAAAAAGCTAACAGTTATAAGCGTAAAGTCTATAACCCTAACTGGATCATTGTGGTAACATTTGACCATTAAATGATTACAAAATCTCGTCTTATTTACTTCATAGTGAATTAACAGCCTGAAACAATAATTTACGATTTTTGAGTCAGTTTTTTTGACCGATTTGACATACACTTGTCACTTTTTTTTAACAATATGGTCATTTGGCTCATAAAAACACCGTTACAAAATCGAGACCGTGGCACCAACCTCACTCGGGAAGGTCTTGCTTACAGAATTCCAGGTGAGTTAGGTATTATAACGTACAATTACAACAATTAAATTATTGGTATTTAAATCTATTAGAAAGTAAAAAAAATTAAGTATTGATGATAATGGTTTCGTATTAAGAGCCGGAAAAGAGAAAGTTCAATAGATTTACCTGAATAAGATTGTGTGTTTTTACTAAACTATTTTCTCCAACTTTTTTTTAAAAATACTATTATTATAGTGTTACAGCTACTAAAGACGTTCATACTTAAAAAGACGTTTAACAAATAATATTTAAAATTAAAAGTTATATAGAGTATAATTTAGAGTAAACATATTATTATAAAATGATATATACCAAATGTTAATTACTGTACTTACATATAAGCGATTTGGCCACTTTCTTATGTGACATGTGATGCGTGTCATTCATATGCGTTTATTCTCTTATTTGACACACATTTCTATGCTTATTACGTAGCTTTTAGCTATTATTATTCCTCTATTTGATACTTTGGGTTGTGTTGTAGTTTTATAGGTTATTACCCAAAAAGGAGCAAATGCAAGACAAATCCTATCAACAAAATAAGTTTGAAGGAATTTCAAGAGCCTTATGTAAGTAGTGTCAACTTTGAAAAGCCATATCTCAAGATCTACAATATAATCCAGTGATTCCAATTGGAGATGAAATCTTATCCTCTTAGCTTTCCAACGCCACCAAAAATGTATGATTTGACCAAGTAACGAAGAAATGGCGACCTCTTGAAGTTCGGTGCGCATTGAAGGAAATTCGTCAGATTTTTAGTCGATCGACTATCTGAAGTTGTCGATCGACAGGTTTTCGAAATTAGTCGATCGACAACCATTTTGTTCTATCGACTAATTTGAAGTAGAGATAGCAAATTTCTTCGCTTTAGTCGATCGACCAGTGTTGTTAGTCAATCGACTGCTTTTAGCTTTAGCCGAAAATTAGATTATCTGATTCGGCCCATTAGTTTCAATAATTACAGAGTTTAGTATTTAAGCTTGGTAAGGCAGAATAATTAGGTTATGCTTTGCACTATACAACAATTCTACGTAACTTTAGATCTAAGACTTGGAATTAATCTTTCTTTCTTTCCTTTGGTATTGAAACTTGTTCTCTTCTTTCTAATTCCTTTCTCTTTATTTTTCTTCCTTTGTTATTTGTTCTTGTTCTTTCTGTTGGAGTAGGTGTCCTCCACAAATAGTGCGCCACATAATAAATCTTATTAAGGAATATAATTGGGATATTTATTGACTATATATATGATTAGTCAGTTGATTAACGTAAATCAATAACGGTTGGCTGACTAGAGTTTGACGTTATGGTCGTATGACGGCGGTGATCAACTGATCCCTTTCGGTCACACTAAAGGATGCAACCAAATTAGTAACTAATTATTTGTATATGATACAGTTAATTAGTACATTACATATATTCGATATGTACGAGAGTTAATTGTTAGAAATTGAGTTAAGAACTCAAATTCGATTAAGTTTATTTTTCAATTATGCGATAATTGAATAATAAATTTACATCTTATTTTAATACGATTAAATAAGATTTAACTTAGTAATTAATCGTTAAATTACTAAATTAGTTGAGGTTTTGAGATAGAGGTAATTAGTTAATTATATTTACAAGGAGTTGTAAAATAAATTAACTAAGCATTGTGGGACCCATTATATATTGATATAATGGTAAAATATTACTTAAAATGTTAAGTACATATTATTCGTTTAATTGTGTCATATAATTGTTATATGATCAAATTAACACTTAATTATAAAAGATAATTAAGCATATGATTAATAAGTATTTGTGGGATAAATATCAAAAATCAAAATGGATCAAAATAAGGCTCACATGGCCGGTCATAGTGTAGTGGATGGTGATGATGGTTGCTCTTATTCATACTCACAATCAACATGTGATTATGACATGAATAGTAAACCTAAAATCATTTTATTCACTACAACACACCACCACTTTGCATGGCAATAAAATAAGAAGAAAAAAATCACTCTTTTGGTGATGTAGAGGCCGGCCCTCTTGGCTACAAATAGAACAATTGTTGTTCAATTTTAACTAGTTGATTCTTGCTTATTTCATACATCTCTCAAATACTCATCTTCTCTCTAAAAACTCTCAAATACTAATATTTACTAAGTATTACTAGTGTAGTAATATATTCTAATATTAGTAGTATAATATCTATCTTATTATCTAGTTAATAATAAGAGTAGATTATTTGGGTTTATCTTGGTACAACTTAGAGGAGATCTTCTAATTTGGAGATTACTTGTGTTCATCCATAATTATAGCTCAAGAATAACAAGAAGGAGTTCTTGTTGTGCCCATATATTTTCCATATCAATGTGAGGAAATTTCTTCTTTTATATAAATGTCTTTATATTTGCATGCATGTTACATAGATCATTAAATACTAAATTAACAAGTAATTTAGTAACTAATTAGAGGAGTCTAATTAAGGTCTATGGACTTTCACTTTCTTCTTTGCTTATTAGATTAAATTGTTAATCGTAATTTATCTTCTTTTATCATGTTTAATTCAATCCTATTTCTAAATTAATTTTGTTAGATCTATTATGCATAGCTAATTCTTCTATGCTAGGATTTAGGGAAACTGCGGTTATGCGATGATATATTGTTAGGTTATTAGTTAAATCGTAATTATTGGTTTGTTTTGTTAATCCTTGCATTAATTGTTAGTAAATTGGTTGAATGCATGTAACCGATCTACTAGTTTGTTAAACTTCGACCTAGATCGTAAGATATGGAAAAGGTAGAGAGTTGCAGCGAACAATAGAATGCCCAAATTAGAGCGAAAGCTAAATTAGTAATTCTAGGGTGAATAGTAGACCTGTAACACCCGGAAATGTACCCTATTTTTCTAGTAGAAATATTTTACGAAATCTTTTCAGCAAATTTAAGTTTTAATTTAGAATTTAAAGTTTCGAGTCGAATTTAGAATTTACGAGTTCGTATTTGGAATTTCTGCGAGATTCCATGAGAATCCCGTCTTAAGGCGAGTTTGACTCTTCTTGAATTTTAAGAGAAGTCGTCTTTGACTTTTCTTGACTTTTAAGTCGTCTTTGACTTTTCTTGACTTTTAAGTCGTCTTTGACTTTTCTCGACTTTTGAGCCGCCTTTGACTTTCGTTGACTTTTCCGACTCACCCTTTACTTATACTCCCTCATACTCCTTAACCTAATTCATTCACACAACTCAATCTTCTTCTTCCTCACCTTGAACACCAAAAACCTTGCCTCCATTTTGATCCGTCTTAGATTCGTCGCTACTCCTTCGTTACTCGCTCAAATTCCCGTAAGTTCGTCTTATTCTTCCCCTCTTATCTTCCTCTTTCCGTATTGGTAATAAAATTACCGTCTTTCTCGCTTTTTAAATTATCCGTCTTTCTCAAGGTGAAATATATTCATCTTTTATTACCTAATTGTAGGTGGAGACTACTAGGAAGGCTTAGTTATCAATTAAAAACGTGTAAAGGTAACGGTGAAGGGTTACTCGATATCATTTACGTGTTTTAATGTGTTTTCCATGTTAGAAATCGTTTTTAGAATATGATTAGTAATCTTATGAATCGTGTTGTTGATGATGGTTGTTGTTAGTTGATAATTGATATGAGAATTGATGAATTGTGATGATAGATGATAATTGTGTTATACCTTAAGTGAAATTGTGGAGGTTGTGTGACTCATACTTATCCGAATAGGACGCAGGCTGCGTCGTG
>JAIUZE010070465.1:0-119453 GCA_022085475.1 Heliosperma pusillum
GGCAGCTCTATGGAGCGTCAAATTCTTACATACACAAAGGACTAACTGTAGTTCCTAGTTCGGATGACCCTATCACCATCTATTGTGATAATAGTGGTGCCATCTTCCAGGCTAAGGAGCCCAAGTCCAGCAACAAGTCTAGGCATGTACAACGGAAGGCTCACATGATCCGAGATTACGTGGAGCAAAGGGAGATAGTGATAGACAAGATTGCTACGGATGATAACGTCGCAAATCCTCTCACTAAACCATTGAGATATGATAAACATGAAGGGCACGTTATTTCCATGGGAATCAAACGTGTTCCTGAGTTGTATTAGTTGTTTTGTATGGATTAGACACCTGTATTTTTTTCATAAAAACTATCTATAAAATCATCGTTTTGTTTTATATTTTGTTTTTTCATTTGGGTTTTTACTGACACATTGAACACCACAAAGTGAACTGAATTAGATTACATTATATTTGTTTGTTCCGAATCGCCTACATAGCTTGATAACTCTGCAGTATTCGTGAAGTCGATTGATGGTGGGTTCAACGAGCCATAAGTCAAACAGTTGACTGATCGATCACATATGCGAGTTATAATGATACCTCGCAGGACAATTTTGTGACAACGTTATAGAGTCCTAAATGTTTCGGAACATTAGGTGCCAGGTCGTGGATAGAACGTCCATAGTGTTCCTAGAGTCAATTCTTTTGACTATCGACTGTCTCTTGAGATTAAGGCAGTTTTTGGGTGACTTTGGTTTCTTTCTCATGGTCGACCGTAATAGGAGGCTAAGTAGATTTTCACTGGGTCATTTCATACTGCGCTTGTATCTGCAAGTTTCGAGTTGAAGAAAATATCCAACCTTTATCAGGTTATGTTATTTCTCAGGGCCACTCGAGGAGCTGTAACTGAAATGCATGACCATGCTCGAATAAAGATTCGTTTATCAGTTAAGTTACTCTCTAGTCGGGGAAACCACTATTGATACTGATCACTTGTAAACTACGACCTTTGTGAATACGGACTTTGCAAATTGGTTTACATTGAGTGGGAGAAATTTATAATGGATATGAGAATCGGTTATCGCACATACACTTGTACGGACAAGTGGGAGATTGTTGGAGCCAGTGTCCTCCACAGTTAGTGCAATAACATAAATAAATCTCTGTAGGTTCACAGGGTATACTTTGTGTAATAATCAGTTGATTAACGTTTATCAATAACGGTTGGCTTGCTAGATAAGTTTGACGTTATTGTCATACAGATGGCGGTGATCAACTGGTCCTTAAAAGTCACACCTAAAGGATGTGATTGAGAGATGTGATTATTTGAGAAAATAATCATATTGATGCCTTATTAAATGACTAAAAGGTTAGTCGGTGTTTTTGACTAAAAGGTTAGTCAATGTGATGATGATATAATTATTTAATAATGATTAAATAAATTTAGCTGAGACGAATTAACTGTAATTCGTAAATTGAATATAAAATGTTATATTTAATTGTTGTATATAATGTAAGCTAATTAAACATAAACCGTTATAATTAATTGGCAAGTTATAAATATACGGATATTTATAATTAATGATGTATTATAATGTCGGTCCATGTAAAACGACAATTATAATATATTACATTATATTGGAAGCTAAAATGACCGAAACAAAAGTGTCCAGTTACACTCTGTTTTTCCGGTCAATGGGTAGTTATTTTGAGGAGACCAAATCTCCTCATATAAAAGCCCAAATGAGCCGTGAGAAGCTGTGATTTTTAGAGGAGAAAAATTCAGATTTTTCCAACCCTAATTGATTCATTGCCTCCATCTCATGATACACACATCACACAAAAAGAAAAAGTTAACAATAACTCTTTCACAAAAACACAATACAAAAGGTTAACAGTAACTTTTGAAAACTTCTAGCAATTCAAGGGCATTTCTCATACAATCTTGGGTGCAACGATTAGGAGGATATCTACCTTGATATCTCTGTTCTTTACGCCAATTGCTAGGACTGGAGGTTGATTTCTAAATCTCTATTCCTTTTGTTGTTTTCGTTTATGACTCGATAATCAAATTATTACTTTTCGTTATAATCCTAAATTAATTGTTTTGTGGTAATACCGATTTCCCACAAACTCTACTAATCACAAATAAACAAAACCGTGCTCCCCGGCAATGGCGCCAAAATTTGACAGGGTTGTCGCGTACCCTACTCAAAGATAAATAACTCAGACTAGGCTAACAACAAATTAATGTAATTAGGGAAGTAAGGGGTCGATCTCGGGGAGACGGGAGATACTTGTGAATAGTTATGGTTAGAGCTCTATCTTGTATGATTGGCAAATGTTTGTCACTAATTACTAAATGCTATAATAAAAATGATAGCAATACAATAAAGAAAATGATCTAGGGAAGTAGGTTCACACATGTAGATTAACGTATTGATGAAATTGGATTTAGAACATACAAATAATTCATTGTGAGTTCGTAAGAATGATGTGTTCATTACAATCATAGATCAGATGGTCTAGCAGGCTTTTAGGCAATTTTTTAGGTCTTAATCTACCATGTCATGCTTTGTCTATTCAATTCACGTATTTCTACCTTGGAAAAGAATTCCATTTATTCAATGATTTTGGCCAGAAATCCTTAACCATCGTTACAATCCAAACATGCATAGACACAACGTTTTAAAGGCACAATTTCTTTATCCAATTTTCAACTTTTAATTAACCTAACATGGCTACCCTACACCCTGGAAAAACGACTACTTATGCATGGTTAACAATGAAAGGGTAACTAAGATTATAAAACTAAGAATGGTAAACATGATAAAGGAAACAGTAAAATAAAATGAAACTATAATGTAAACACGAGAATAAAGATTACCGGAAAGGATGAGCAAAGATCGAAATGGAATAAGAACTTGAATAGGAAACGCAAACCCTGAAACTTGAGTTCCAATTACAAGTAGAACCATACAATTGAAGAAAACTTAGAACTAAACTAAACTAGAGAAAACTAAAACTAAACTAAACTAAGAAAGATACGAGAAAGAAGAAAAACTAATCTAATCTAATGTTGTGTGGAGGCTAGGGTTTTTGTACCTCTTATTTGTGTGTGATGCATAGGGTATTTATAGGAATGAGAGGCTGCCCAAATGTGTCCGGATTCATACCCTAGACAACCTAATAAAGCACTCCATTAAGTATTGGTAGAAGAAGATCCAAGAAGCGTTCATTAGCAGACTTCCCCGATCGGGTTTATGGATCCCCGATCGGGTTTATGGATCCCCGATCGGGGCTGTTGTCTGTTCAGAATTTTGACTTTCGTTTGATCTTCTTTTGGTACGTGACTTTATCTACCTTGACTCCATTGACTTTAGATTCGAATGGGGACGTAAATAACACCTCTTGGGCCTCATTTCCTCTCATATTTGAGCTTTATCATGTCTCCAAGGGTTCAGAGTTGGTGCATGAGGTTTGAGACGACTTTCGTCGACGAATAGCAAAACCGTCGCAACTTGTGCATATGAGCTCGAAATGACTTGAAACTTGTTCCCTTTGACTCGGAACCTCTAGATCTTTATAGCATGCCATCTTAACCTCACGTAATCGTCATTCTTAGCTTCTCCTTGCTCATATTTCCTTCAAATGACGAGATTTGAAGTAGAAACGACTCAATTCCTACAAATGACATTAAAGCACGAGAAATACTGCAAAGGAGATATTAGCACATAAAACCACTTCTTAAAGTGAATAAACCATATCAAATCGAGCTAAAATGAGGGGATAAAATCATATAAATTAACACTTATCATATATCTATATATGCATGCTTCTACTTTTGTATTTCCGTTTATGTACGTTTGATGTGATATGGCTGGGAGAACCCGGAGTTACTCCCCACTGACTGTGGCGTTCATGTTTTTCATGGATGAACAGGTTGCTTGATTTTATGGCTTTTTGCTTGTGGTATTTTGGGTTCGGGTGTGAGCTAGCGAGCGTTGGCCTGGATGAATCACCTCTAGACGTTGTTTAGCTAGTTTGGTAATCACTTTGATATTTGATAACATTTTTAGAGACTTCGTCTCTTTGTAGTATATTCGACTTTGGTTTGTAATTATTTGACATTCCTCGTATTTTATCTTAGCATGTAAAAAGTTTTAAAATCACCGTATTTTCCGCTATATAAATCACATGCTTGTTATATTTTATTTCCGCATTCGCGAGGGTTGTCACAGTGGGTATCAGAGCTTTAACGCTCCCGACGCACACACGTGAAACCTAAACTTAAATTACTTGACCTTGAAATAATAAATGAGAGATAGGTAGACTTAAGGACTTTACTTGGTAGTCTTTAGTGTCTTTGATGTTTGTTAGGTTCTAACTTGTTTGTTGATTGTGTTGAGTGATGTTATGTTTGTTTGTATCTACTGTCTTGAGGTGGATTATGTGTTACCTAGAAGAAGTATCCTCTACCAAAGATTGAAGATTGATGAGCCTATATGAAGCGTACTTCTCCCTCATCGATGATTTCTCTTGTCTATAGCATACCTTTCTCCATTCCTTCTACCTAGGTGCTTCCTTCTCTTCCAACTTGTTTTCCTCTTGGAAATTACTCTTGATAGTTTCCTCCATATTACCATTGGTATCCTCACCTTCCTCTTGTACCCTTTTTGTGGATGTCATACCCATTTGTTTGTAGTATATTAACCTTGGTCGGAAGAATTTTGGACTTTGTGGAATGTTAGTGTTGATTAGAATGAATTTGGGATTCGAGAAAATTTGTGTAGACTTAAGTTCTCCCCTAGTGGTGAGAGTTGGTATCCTTGAGGAGAGTGTGGTAAGGTATGTTTGATGATTTTAATGTATAAATGCTTGCCATGACTTGTGTGTAAATAGTTCATGATATTCGATGGTGTAAGGTTGAATGAGTTGGCTATGACTTCTTAACTCATTAGTAATTTAGTCTTTTGGACTTAGAAGTTTAGTATTGTTATGAAGACCATGCTTATGATAGGTCTAATTGGTGTAAATAAGAAGCTTTGAATGATATCTTTAGGTACGAAATACTTTTGAGGTTAAGTGATGTCGTGTGGTTTCCTATTGTGTGTTTGTGAGTATAGGCTTGGTGGAAAAGCATTTGGCTATAGTTCTTGGATTTAAAGATATGATCTTATCTTATGGTATCGGAGACTCGCTTGAAGTAGTAAGGTTTCGTTGTAAGTTGAACCATATTACTTGAGGATTATAGATATGAGCGAGATTCGATGATGTGAGCTATGATGGAAATACCTTGGGACATTAATAATGATGTTTGACTCGATGTTGTACTTTGATAAAAATGAACTCGTGGGCTATATGAGTTCAAAATGACCGAGTGTAAGGGATTATTTGTTAGTCCTTCAGTTAAAGAAACCTTTGAGGTTGTGTTGAATATTTGAGCTAAAGGAATGTTACTATGCTTAAGTTGCAATTCCGCATTTGGGAATCTGTGTGATATGAAAGGATGGATGAATTGGGTTGTAGTCGATTTGTCAAATTTAGGCGTACCTTACTTTGATGATTTGTGGTACGATGGTCCCTTGTTTGACCTTTATTATCGGGATGACTTGCTTTGCTATCACCCTAAGTTTGAAAAGAGAAATTTTGTGGATTAAACCTTAAACCTTTACTCGTGCCATTGTCCCTTTTCATTTCCATTCTTGAATGTTTTTATCAAGATTGATCTTTAAGGAATCGCATGCTCGTATCTTCTTTCTTACTTGGATATCTTCATAACTCTACTATCTGCTTTGTCTCTTGCTTATGACCTCGTTATTTTCAAGCGTTCCTCTCTTATAATCTCGTGCCTGAGTATTCTCGTGTTCTCCTTGATATTTCCTTATCGTTTCCTAACTCGTTGCTGCTTAATCTTTTCTCTAGTGGTTTGGATATCCCGTTGTAAGGCTCAGAGAGTAAGTGTAATGTATTTTGGAATTCTTTAGTTAGAATATGTGTCTTTGGATTGAGCAAATTTCATGTTGTATTTGATCATGGAAAATAGGACTTAAGCTCTAGGATGAATCCTAATAGTGATAATGTACCCTCTCTTGGTGATTTTAGATTTGGAGTTTGGTATTGTAGTATTATTTTGAGAATTGAGTGGATCATCATAATAGTTCGTTGTTGCGCGATATTGAAATAGTTACCTTGGAGGTTGTTTGGGAAATTGTTGTCTTAAATTGTTACGCTCTAAAAAGGAATCTTACTTGTGAAATTTAGATTTGTGACCAGATTCGAGGAATAATCTCGTAAGCGAAGACCGTTTTGAGTGGATCATGATAATAGTTCGTTGTTGCGCGATACGTTTTGATTTTGATGAGCTAGATGATTTGATTAATTGACGTATCGCCATGTGTTTGGCAATATATATGATTTGGATTTGGTACTCATCCTTTGCTTGATGCATGGTGAGTTGACTTTCAAAGATGAGAAAGTTCATTGTAAATTTAGGATAATGAGTTTGAAGTAAATTGAATCAAGGATTTTCATGGTAAGTCTCTTTTACCTTGTGGTTGTTAGCGATCATGTTTCCCTATATGTAAATATTTTGGTTGATGGTTTCTAGTAAGAGTTTTGATGAAACTAAGAAGATTAGAGTACGTAATAAATCTTTCATTGTGGATTGTTAGTTGTGGAATCTACCGTGCCGATGGACTTTAGTAGATACTAATTGAATTTGAATAATTGGGTTAGTGGCTTGAAGTCTCGTGGTTATGAAATAATTTTCGTAGGAATCTAATGATTGAAAATGTTGAGTTGGAAATTCGGTAATTCGCATTCTCTTGAGGACTAGTTTATTCATAAAGTTAGTGATGTCGAATTCTTGTAGATCTTCCTGCCGATTTTATCGTGATCTTCATATCCCTAAGAGTTTGATTTGTTTCGTTTTTGCGTGTTTTGTATATATTTTGTTACCCTGAATTGTGTGTGAGATGTACGAGTCGCTCTATGTACGTGTAATGCCTTCTTATTTTGATTTTATTTTTGAGAAAACCTTCAAATTTCCATATTGTATTCCAAATTTAACTTTTCAAAGAAGTCTAAGGATGGATTGTGTACCCTCTTTTTGGAGAAAATGGATTCCTTTTTGCTTTTATATTTAGATTTTGCGTTTGGTTGGATGTTTGGACTTGTTATTGGAGACGTCTGGTGACTAGTCCTGCACTTACTAACGCTTGTTTTGTTTTTGATTTCACTATTTCGACATTAATTTGATTTGGATAACTAGAGTACTCGTTCGCGACGGGCACTCTTGAGATCCCTAAATAAAGTTTCGCACTTATGAAAAATCTCTTTAAAACGTTTTTGAGAAGAATCTCGTTTCGTAAATGTTTCCCTTGTAAAAGTTTTCGTATTAGTTTTGAAAACCGATTCTTGTCCTTGATACTTTTGTTTTCTACCCTCAAGTTTCGAGGGCGAAACGTTTTAAAAGGTGGGGTGATTGTAACACCCGCAAATGTACCCTATTTTTATAGTAAAAATATTATACGGATACTTTTCAGCGAATTTTAGTTTTGGTCTACAATTTAATTTCCCGTGTCTATTTTAGAAAATCCGAGTTCGTTTTCGGATTTTACGCGAGTTTCCGAGTAAGTTACGTCTTAAGACGCTTATGGGCTTTTTCCTATATTTTTCCACTTACTCCCTCATACTCCCTCATACCCTAAACTCCCTCACAACTCACTCCTTCTTCCTCATCAAGTAACCACCCAAAACCTAAGCTCCATACTTGCTTAAACTCATAATCGACACTACTCCTTCGTTACTTGCTCAAATCCGCTAATTTTCATCTTAATCTTCCGCTCTCATCGTCCTTTACCTTTAGTGGTAATAAAATTACCGTCTTTCTCACTTTTCAATTTATCCGTCTTTCTCAAAGGTGAATTATATTCATCTTTTGTCGTTTTTGTTTAGGTTGAGACCTTTAAGACCCCGTTAAGGATTACTATCTAGTTGAGGAAGGCTTAGAAATAGATTGAAGACGCGTGAAGGTAACGGTGAAGGGTTACTCGATATCATTTACGTGTTTTATGTGTTTTCTATGTTAGTGATCGTATTTAGAAAATGATTAGTAATCTTAGGAATTGTGTTGTTGATGATGGTTGTTGTTAATTGATAGTTGAGATGAGAATTGATGATTTGTGATGTTAAATGATGATTTTCATGCACTTTAGACCCCAGCCGGCCGACCGGCAGCCGGTCAGCTGACCGGCTGGGGAGTGGCTGATGTTGAATTGTTGTTAACGTAAAATTTTAATATACATTACGTCTCAGCCGGCCGACCGGCAGCCGGTCAGCCGACCGGCTGAGATACATGCAAATATTACTTCATTTTCTCGTATGACTTTGGTCCCAGCCGGGTAATCGGCAGCCGGTACACACTGCATTTTCAGTTGGTTTTCAAATGTTACTATGGGTGCCCGCCGGGTAGCCGGCAGCCGGTCCCCTTGACGGGCTGGCACATGCTGGAATTCAATTGTAATTCTTACTTATGTTTTTCATTTATAATATTGCCGATGGTTCATTTATCGTATAAATTTACGTAATGATTTTAAATATTGATGTTTCGAATATATGATATTCCTTTCGCTTGTATCGCATGTTTTGTGACGGTTTTCGATATGTTCGACTTTGAGTCGGTTTTACACATGTTAGGGTTTGAGCACTAATTTTCTATGTGTTTTGTACTTTCATTCCCTTGGCTACCTCTTCGTTTGTAAGGCTGGAATGTCGGAACGGGGAGTGTATCCTTACTGCTTAATTGCATGTGTTAGTAGGCATATGACGACATTGTTGGGAGGCGAACGTTTTGCGTTGATCGACCCGGCCGTCAAATGTTGTATACTTGCGAGGTGGTGTCATTGCATGTAGCGTACCGCTTGTTATGAGGCTTGTGCTCTTTTCCGCCTCTTTCGTGAAGGTTGACCGAATTTGGGGTACTCGGCGTCTATGATTGACCGAGTCTTGGATGCGAAATGTTTATTGCATGTCGAATCGGAAAATGTTATTCCGAGAGTCTGGCCAGGTTTAGACTAGGATCAGATATTTTGATAAGTGAATATTTGTATGATTTTAACCCCCATTTTAGCTCGGTTTTGTATATCATTTGTGCTTTGTTAAGCCACTTTATGAGCTAATATCGTCTACTAGGCGAATTCCTATGTTCTAACCTGTTTTGTAGGGAAAGTGACGTTTCTACGCCTTTTTTCTATATTTTCGAGCATTTGCCTAGAACCCGACGATTTGAAGAAGCAAGCTTAACGAAGTCAAAGGCATTTCAAGAAGGTTCACTGACTCAAAAAGAGAGAAGAAGTAAAGACGATGTCGCAGTGGTCGGAAGATCACTCAGTTAGGCGAAGGATTCATCATTCTACATCAAACCCTATCAACAAACCCGACTCAAGAGGTCAAGGGGGACATTGCAAGTCAAGTCATATGCAAGGGGAGATGAAACGAGAGTCAAAGCTTCTAGATGAAAACTTACCCGATCGGGTAAGTGTGTACCCGATCGGGGATCCTTGCTGCTTCGAGCAAATTGCTTCAACTTCCTCCTTTTGTCCTATATGTTCAATGCTCGACCCCTTCCCCACGAAACCCTAATGCTATATATAGGATGCTCCAGCCACTCTTCCGAGGACATCTCTCACAACATCTCAGAACAACAATCCTCTGTACACATCTCTTCTCTTTCTCTTTAGTTTAGAAATTCTAGTTTAGATCATTCTCTTCCTATTTTCATCTTTAGTTCTTAGTTTATTTCTGTCCTTTTTACATCAAAACATTAGCTTAGATCAATAAGAATAACAATCTTTGTAATCTACTTTGTTGGGTACAAGTGTTGTAATTCAAGGAACGATTATTCTATGCAAGGGATTTCTATTATTGTTATCGCTTTCATTGTTGATCGTCACCTAGGTATTCCTAATTTATCTCTTCTTTTAAGTCCTTATTGTTTTCTATTTGATTGTTATTTTCCATACATATTATCTTAGATTCATTTTTATGTTGTTATAATGGTAATTTCATTTCTTAGATTATCAATTAGAGTCGTTATTATCGCCACATAGAGTCTTAAAATATTGTCAAAACCAACTAAACATGTCTATCCTAGTTTTCATTATCACCATCATCTTAGATATAAACATTATCATGAGTGAGTAGTCACCTTTCTAGGGTGTAGGGTAGCCATGTTAGATTGATTAAAAGATGATAATTTGATAAAAGAAATTGTGCCTTTAAAACATTGTGTCTATGCATGTTTGGACTATAATGATAGTTGACGATTCCTGATCAAAATCATTGACTAGCATGGAATTCTTTTCCAAGGTAGAGATACGCGAATTGAATAGACAAAGCATGACATGGTGGATTAAGACCTAGAAAATTGCCTAATAGCCTGCTAGACCATCTGATCTATGATTGTAATTCATCATTCTTACAAACTCACAATGAATTATTTGCATGTCCTAAATCCAATTTCATCAATATGTCAATCTACATGTGTGAACCTACTTCCCTAGATGCTTTTCATTATTGTTAATTCATCATTTGCTTTATTGCTTTCGTTTTCAATTGCTTTTATTTTGTTTTCATTTATGCTTTTTGTTAGTTTCGACATCATAATCCCAAAACCCAGAAACACGTTAGATAAAACCCAATTGCGAGACATTCCACATTCTATAGGAAACACCATCTCCTTGAGGATCGACCCCTACTTCCCTAATTACATTAATTTGTTATTAGCCTAGTCTGGGTAATTTATCTTTGTATCGGGCTCGCGACAAGCACGATCAAATTTTGGCGCCGTTGCCGGGGAGCACGGTTTAGTTTTCCTTTTCTTGTGATTTTTATCGCAATTAGTTTTATCTAGTCTTTAGGAACCCAAATTCCTTTAGACCTCTCTTGATTTTTCATCTTAGCTTTCCAATCTTATGCCCAGATCTTCTAGACTAGGGACCCCTATCTCTTTAGACCCCGAACTAGAAAGGACTCTGCGTAGGAAACTAAAGCTATTCAATGAAATCTCAAAAGCTTCTGATACTTCAAGTTTAGATCGTATTCGTGAGAAATACTCGGATATTTTATCTAATCTCGAAGGAGAAGAAGATCCATTCTCATCTCCACTCTCAAAAACCAATCAACTTTCAAACAACACTCCATCTTCATCTTCACAAATGAAAATGGTTCGACTTTCAGACCATTCCAAACCCACTGCAGATACACTTCCAAGGGGTATCGCTACACCCCAAATCACTGCCCAAAACTTCAAAATCAAACTTGCCTTCATCAATCTAATAGAAAGAAGTCAATTTGGTGGCAATGCCACAGAAGATCCCAACCTTCATATTCAAAACTTCTATGACTATTGCTCCACGATTAGACAAACTGGAGTATCCCAAGAGCAGATTAGGGAAATGCTCTTTCCCTTCTCTTTAACAGGAAAGGCAAAACTCTGGATCAATAGCCTTGACCGAGTTGCCTTAGGAATAGCCGATTGGGATGGTCTAGCTCTTGCTTTCTATCAAAAGTACTTCCCACCAGAACGAACCGCACTCTTACGAAGTCAAATCACTGGATTTCGTCAGAGAGGCGATGAAACCCTTTATGAGGCATTGGAAAGGTACAAAGAATTACAAAGAGAATGCCCTCATCATGGCCTTGATTCATGGTTCTTAGCTATCACCTTCTACAACGGTTGTTGTGGCGAATCGCGTCGTATCCTCGACTCCGCTAACAATGGTCGTTTCGATCAGATCGACGTAGAAATAGCTAGTACAACTATGGAGTCAATGGCAATCCACGACTCTCAGTATAGCAACTCACGTGTTATGCCGCTCAAAACCAAGCAGGACGATTCATGTAAAGTAGCACTCCTAGAAGCCCAATTAGCCCTTCTGCAACAACAAGTAGGAAGCTCTTCCCAATCCAAAGAACATGTTAACGTCACTAACCACGTAGTGATATGTGAGACATGCGGGGTTGGAGGACATAATTTTCAAGAATGTAGGAGTTTGTTAGAGCAAGTCAATGCCTATCAAGCATATAGGCAGGGTAACGCTTTCTCAAACTTCTATAATGAGAACACGAAGAACCATCCTTTCTTGTCCTACAAAAGCACCAACATTCAGAATCCCCACCATCAGACTCAACAACCATTCATACCACATCAACAGAAGCCTTACAATCCACCTGGTTTTCAAAACCAAAGACCTCAATTTCAACCTAACTTCAACCAACCTTACCAACACCAGCCTCAACACCAACCACCCCAAAATCAAGGCTAATCCAATGACTCAAGCTTGAGCAAGATTGAATCCATGCTTCTCCAAGTTGTTCAAAAACAAGATTCAACGTTTGCTCAACTTCAAAAGAGTGATCAAGCTCAAAGTGCTGCCATCAAGATGCTTGAAACTCAAATGGCCCAATTGGCTGCCTCTAATGCCCAAAGAAAACAAGGCCAACTCCCACCTCATGGTGAGCAACCAAGGGACACCGCTAATGCTATCACCCTTAGGAGTGGTACCACTTATAAGGAACCTCAGCAACCCAAAGAACCAATAGTTAAGCCTACACAAGTAGAGAGCCAAAAAGATTCTCAATCATCCACCGCTAAGGAAGCGGAAAACAAACCTAAAAAGAAGGATGAACTTGAAAAGGAACCCATCAAAATTCAAGTTCCATTTCCCCAACGTTTGAGGAGAAATCATAAGGAAACCCAGTTTAGCAAATTCATGGAAGTAGTCAAAAACCTCCAAGTAACGGTTCCCTTCACTGAATTAATCACTCAAATCCCTTCTTACACGAAATTTATGAAGGATATCTTAACAAAGAAGAGGACTCTAGATGATGTTGAAATCATCGCATTCACCGCTGAATGCAGTGCGTTATTGCCAAATAAGTCCCCTCCTAAGTTAAAGGATCCTGGTAGTTTCTCTATACCTTGCACTATAGGCACCTACACTATTGATAAAGCTTTATGCGATCTAGGTGCTAGTGTAAGCGTCATGCCCTATTCCATCTGCGAAAAATTGAATATGGGAATTCTCAAATGCACTAGTATAACTCTGCAAATGGCAGACCGTTCTCTAAAACAACCTATGGGAGTTTTAGAAGATGTGCCTGTCAAAGTAGGGAGATTTTTCATTCCCGTCGATTTCATTGTACTAGACATGGCTGAAGATTCGCAAATCCCTATCATTTTAGGAAGGCCATTTCTACACACTGCGGGAGCAGTAATCGACGTCAAGAATGAAAAATTGACATTAGAAGTAGGTGATGATAAAGTCACCTATAACTTAAACAGTGCAATGAAAAGCCCTATGCTTGAAGAACCTTGCTGTTTCCTCGATATTTTCGACTCAATTATTGATGAATCTCTATATCCATAAATAATTGAGGATCCTTTAGAAGCAATCTTGTTGCTGGAGGATATCTCTGAGAATGACAATTTTGAGATCAGTGAGCTGAAAAAGGACCTGACTGGAAAAGAGATACCGTCTGAAGAAGTTGAAGAGTTCATAAGCTTAATTGATACTCCTGCCAAGGCAGAAGTACACAAACTATTGGAGCTAGTGTCCTCCACAGTTAGTGTGATAACAGCTAAGGTTCACAGGGTATACTTTGTATTATAATCAGTTGATTAACGTTTATCGATAACGGTTGGCTTGCTAGATAAGTTTGACGTTATTGTCATACAGATGGCGGTGATCAACTGATTCCTAAAAGTCACACCTATAGGATGTGTTTGAGAGATGTGATTATTTGAGAAAATAATCATATTGATGCCTTATTAAATGACTAAAAGGTTAGTCGATGTATTTGACTAAAAGGTTAGTGAATGTGATGATGACACGATTATTTAATAACGATTAAATAATGTTAGCTGGTAATTGAATATAAAATGTTATATTTAATGAATGTATATAATGTTGGTCTAAACTAAATGTAAACTGTTAAATTTAAGTTGGCGGATATGTATTACACAATATTATTATAGTGTATTGGTCCGGCATTACTCGTTTTATGTGACGGTCCATTACTAGTAATAATTAGAATACATATTACATTATGTACATATTAAATGAGATATGCTAACTACCTAATATAGGTTGAGAGAACTAAGGAAACTAGGTTTTTATTTTATTTCTTTCCTCTTGATATCTCACGGCTACAAGGGAGTATTAAGTGGAAGAAAAAAAAACCCCTAATCTACTCCTAATTCTCACGGCACACTAGGGTGAAAAGAGGAGAAAAATTCTGATTTTGAACTCTCTTATTCATCTTCATATTCATCATCAATATACACACAAAATTAGAAGTAATTTTTGGGTATTCGTTTTAGCACGACGAAGGCATTTCTTGAACCATCTTGGGTGCAACGATTAGGAGAATACCTACTTTGGTATTTGTTCTTAGGGCTTTTACTAGGACCGAAGGTTATTTCTTAATCTGTTGTTTTATATTATGCAATTTCATTTATGACTAGAAATTCATATAGTTATAATTTCATTATAGTCCGAATTATTTAAAGGGGAGTATACCGATATTACCCACAAGTGGTATCAGAGCTTTAGGCTATGAAATTATTTTATATGTTTTCATTAAATGATTGATATATTTTTAATAAAAATAAAAATAAAAAATAAGTTGCTGTAATTTTTTTTTCAGGCGAGACTTTTTTTTTTTTTTTAGCCGTGAGTTGTTTTTTTTAGGGTTCCATTTTTGATTCATTAATGTTGTTGTTTTAATGTGTTAAGATAATAATATAATGAATTAGTTGATGATTTGATTTAACGAGGATTAAATTGAGATGAAAATGGAATTTGTTTTGGATGTTAAAGAACATTCATTTTGCTAATTTTTCGGTATGAATATACAAAACAATTATGGTTAGTTGGGTATTTTGATAATCGATTAATCATGATTTAGATATTCATTTTAAAAGGTTAATTTGAATCATCTAGTTTGTATCAATGTTTAATAATGATTAGATGTTGAATGTTTGTACCGATCTAGTTTTATTAGCATGATCAAATTAAAAATTAGGGTTTGTTTTGTTTTTGTTTTTCTTAAAAACCGAGAAAAAGAAAAATAACAAAAAAAAAAAATTTTTTTTTTGGTACTTGCTACTGTTCACAGCTACTGTTCATCCGTGAATAGTGATTTTTTTTTAAATTTTTATTTTGTTTATTGCATTATAAAGATAATGTATGTAGATTATTGTTGTGAAAAAGTGGTTTAATTAATGAATTATTGAATTATAAACATAATTTTGATCATTTTAAAGGTGGTTTGGATAAATTAATCTTCATAATTAATGAATTATGTCTTGAAGGTTTAATTTATTTTGTTGATGCATTTTATTTTGTTGAATGAATGAATGAATGGATGAATGGATTATTTTGGTATTTTTACAAGAGGTTGTAATTTGTATTGCTTAGTGTGGCCTTAATAGATTGTGTTATCGTAATGATGGTAACATGGTCTTTGATGTATTTTGAGATCTCGAATCTCCCCTTTGTAATCTTTAATTATAATTTTTGAATTAGAATGTAAATAGGTTTATATTTTGTAATTTTGAAAAATTGTATTTTTGAGAAGACCAAAGATCGAGATCGGATAGCTCACTCCTGCTACATGGACCAAGATGGAACATCAAGTCAAGCTTCTAGGATCCATAAGGATGGATTCCAAAGTGTAATTTTTGTTCTATTTTGATAGGATAGGCCACACTAGGACTTTGTACTTTGATTTTCATTTTTCCGTTCTTATTGTTTTTCTTTTGCATGATAGTTAGTGCATCATATTCCGCCTAAACCAAACCACCTACTACTTATTAATTGCATGAAAATTGACTCATATAGATTGTATGTTAATTATCATGGACATCCAGATGTCACTCAAAATTCTAAAAGCTATCATCTTAAATTATTCGTTCTCTAAATTGCTAGATCATTCGTTCCTCTAAACCTAAAATTGAGATTAGTCTTTATAGGGAAAACTGCTATGAATCCCTTTTTCGTCGGTAGGCATATAGGACCTTACTCTCCATATGACCCCTTCTACGTTGGGTAAGTAGTATGTGTTGACCTATTTTACCTCAACATTATCGTCCGAGTGATATCTCGTGATTATGATGGACTAAAGATAGAATTTACATAAATTTATCGACCAGGAAATCTAAAAGTAGAATTAGGTCAATTGTATAAATGCAAGAGTCTTCGCATTAATCGGTTTTGCATTAGACTTAATTAAAACGATGAAAATGCGTATTATGTTTTATCTCCTTTTTCGTAGTGTAGCATTCATTTATATTGATAAAACTGTTATAACAAATGGCTGGACATGCTGATGCCCCTATGCCAAGTGCCACGCTCGCACGCGAATCCTGGCTTAAGATGTTCATGGACAACATGAATCAGTACACGCGACTGAAGAATAACGGGTCCAACTTTGTGGACTGGGAGGCTTCATTATGGAATGCTGCCATAGCTGACGGTAAGCTCAAGTACTTGACTGAGCCACTACCACCTAACCCAGGCCCCAATGTAGGAGCCAATGAATCACTTGCTTATAGTGATTTCGTAATGGAGGCGGGTGCGATAAAGAACGTACTCATCTTTTCAATGGAATCCAATTTGCAAAGACGATTCATTGCCCAAGGTGCAAACAAGATTTTCACCACGCTCACTAACGAATTCTCAAAAGCACCGCAGATAGTTATGTATGAGCTTACCACTCGCTTCTTTGAGGCGAAACTCTGGAAGGGCCAATTGGTTAGCCCACACATTCTCGACATGATCGAGAATCTCGAAAAACTGGAGGCACTTGATTGCAAAATCAAAGAGAGCGTGGTCATTGATTGCATGCTTCATTCACTTCATGATGGTTTTGCCCAATTCAGGGCAAATTACTACATGAATGATTTGAAGAGAAATCCTCATCAGCTACACTCACTTCTTATACAGACTGAGAAGGATCTGAAATTGAGTGGGAGCCTGAAGCAGGACGTTCTCATGATTGCAAACAAGGGTAAGGGTAAGGGCAAGGCTCAGGCCGACCTAGCTATAGGGAAGCCGAAGTTCAAGAAGCCAGGAAAGGGAAAGAGTGGGCCTGGTGAGACTAGCAGTAGCTGTATTTTCTCTTTAAACGATATGATTTATGGTAAAGCTGTTTCCATGAATGGAATATATGTTTTAGATCAAACCACAGATATAATGCATGTGAGTAATAAGAAAGCAAAGGTTGGTGACAAAGATCAAACTTATCTATGGCATTGCCGTATGGGACACATAAATGAAAAACGCGTGAAAAAGCTCATTGATAATGGGACTATCTCCCCATTTGACTATGAATCTTTTGGTACGTGTGAATCATGTCTCATAGGCAAAATGACTCGAATTTCTTTCTAAGGTGTTGGAATGCGCGCTGATGACCTATTAGGACTCATACATACTGATGTGTGTGGACCTATGTCAATCAACGCTAGAGATGGCTATAGATATTTTATCACTTTCACGGACGATTTGAGTAAATATGGATATGTCTACTTAATGAAGCACAAAAGTGAGTCCTTTGATAAGTTCAAGGAATACCAGAATAAGGTTGAAAACCAGCTGGGTAGAAAGATTAAAGCACTACGTTCAGATCGTGGTGGCGAATATCTTTCGAATGCGTTTGATCAACACCTTAAAAACTGTGGTGTAGTACTACAGTTAACTCCACCTGGAACACCTCAATTAAATGGTGTGTCCGAACGGAGAAATCGAACATTACTTGATATGGTTCGATCCATGATGTAACACCCCACGTTATGTTGAAGAGGTCCATTGATAGGCTTATGACTAGTGCTTAAAGGGATTGAAAGTACTACTCATATCAACAAAGTGCACTTTCTTTTCTGGTCATCCATGCAAAAGAACTCAAAAGTTAAGCGTGCTTGACTGAGAGTAGTCTTAGGATGGGTGACCTCCTGGGAAGGTTCCCGGGATGCGCATGAGTGAGGACAAAATGCGCTGGAAAGGACCCGTGTTGATCTGTGGGCCATGTACACAGCCTGGAGAGCTATCATGAGTGACCGCTCCCGACCCAAGGTTTGGGTCGGGGTGTTACAAATGGTATCAGAGCAACCCTGCGACCGTGTGGTGAGCCTGTGGTCGGGAGTACCCGGGTCACCCACCTAGCGGGGGAGGATTCTGGGTTAGCGGTTATGCTCCCAGGCGCAACGAGGACGTTGCGTTCTTCAAGTGGGGGTGATTGTAACACCCCACGTTATTTGAAGAGGTCCATTGATAGGCTTATATGACTAGTGCTTAAAAGGATTGAAAGTACTACTCATATCAACAAAGTGCACTTTCTTTTCTGGTCATCCATGCAAAAGAACTCAAAAGTTAAGCGTGCTTGACTGAGAGTAGTCTTAGGATGGGTGACCTCCTGGGAAGGTTCCCGGGATGCGCATGAGTGAGGACAAAATGCGCTGGAAAGGACCCGTGTTGATCTGTGGGCCATGTACACAGCCTGGAGAGCTATCATGAGTGACCGCTCCCGACCCAAGGTTTGGGTCGGGGTGTTACACATGATGAGTCACATGGTAGTGCCTGATTCATTGTGGGGCTATGCTCTTTTGTCAGCTGCTCTTATACTTAACCGAAGTCCGTCTAAAGCTGTTGACAAGACTCCATTGGAAATGTGGAAGGGAACAGACCCTAACTTGTCCATTATTCGGGTTTGGGTCTGCGAGGCTTATGTCAAGTGGAGACACGAGGATAAGCTCGGCCCGCGATCGGTCAAGACATACTTTATTGGTTATCCAAAAGGAATGTTTGGTCATTACTTTTATTCGCCTACCGAACAACGTGTTTTTGTTGCGGCTAGTGCGAAGTTTCTAAAGAAAGAATTTCTCGAGAACGAGACGAGTGATAGAACCTTCGATCTGTCGGAGATTCAAGAACCAACAACCGAGCAACCGATGGAGGAAGATGTTCCTTCATCTTCTGCTACGATTAATATTCCTGAGGAACCTAGAAGGTCGGGTAGAGTCTCCATACCTCCAGACAGATACATTGGTATGGTCGAGGAGAACGATAGAGACGATGTTTTTCTCCTAGAGAGTAACGAACCCGCTACCTATAAAGGAGCCATGACCTGTTCTGACTCAAAGATATGGCTTGAGGCCATGCAATCCGAGATGGACTCTATGTATGAGAATGACGTATGGGATATGGTTGATTTGCCTGATAAGGTTCGGCCTCTTCAGTGCAAATGGCTTTACAAGATAAAGCATTCCGTAGAGGGACAACCAGACACTTATAAGGCACGACTAGTGGCAAAAGGTTTCACTCAAGTGCAAGGATTGCATTATGATGAAATCTTTGCACCCGTAGTCATGCTGCGTTCCATTCGGATAATCTTAGCGATTACCGCATTTCAAGACTATGAAATTTGGCAGATGGACGTGAAAACCGCCTTCTTAAACGGTTATTTGGAGGAGGAGTTGTACATGGTACAACCCGAAGGTTTCATTGACCCTAAAAATCCTAAGAAAGTGTGCAAGCTTAAGCGTTCTATTTATGGACTTAAGCAAGCTTCTCGGAGTTGGAAATATCGTTTCGACCAAGTCATAAAAGCAAATGGTTTCACACGATTGGTTGAGGAACCATGCTTATATGTCAAGTCGAGTGGGAGTAAAATCGTTTTCTTGATATTGTATGTCGATGACATACTCTTGATAGGGAATGATATTCCTCTCTTATCTTCGGTTAAGGTATGGTTAAAGAACCATTTCCAGATGAAAGATCTGGGTGAGGCACAATGCATATTGGGAATCCGTATCTACAGAGATAGATCACGACAGATGTTATCACTCAGTCAGGAGTCTTATATAGATAGGATTCTTGAAAGGTTCAGCATGACCAACTCCATGAAAGGGTATCTTCCAATGACGTCTGGGATGCATTTGAGTAAAGCTCAGGCACCTAAGACATCTGAAGAGGTCGAGCGCATGAGTCGAATTCCTTATGCATCAGCTATAGGATCAATCATCTATGCCATGATATGCACACGTCCAGACGTGGCATATGCTTTGAGTATGACCAGTCGGTACCAAGGCAATCCAGGTGAAACACACTGGATGGCTGTTAAAAATATCCTTAAGTACCTACGGAGGACTAAGGATTGGGTATTGACTTATGGAGGAGAGACTGAGCTTTGCGCAACCGGTTACGCAGATGCTAGCTTCCAAACGGATCGGGATGACTCGAAATCTCAGTCTGGATTCGTATTTACTCTTAATGGCGCTGCGGTCAGCTGGAAAAGCTCTAAGCAGAGTGTTATAGCAGATTCTACGACTGAGTCCGAGTACTATGCCGCTTCAGAGGATGCAAAGGAAGCTATATGGATGCGTCAATTCTTACAAGGACTTGCCATAGTTCCTAGTTCGAATGACCCGATCACCATCTATTGTGATAATAGAGGTGCCATCTTCCAGGCTAAGGAGCCTAAGTCTAGCAACAAATCTAGACATGTACTTCGGAAGGCTCACATGATCAGAGATTACGTGGAGCAAAAGAAGATAGTGATAGACAAGATTGCTACGGATGATAACATAGTAGATCCTCTCACTAAACCGTTAAGACATGATAAGCATGTAGGGCACGTTACTTCCATGGGAATTAAACGTGTTCCTCAGTTGTATTAGTTGTTTGTATGAATTAGATACATCTTTTTCATATACTAATAATAACTTCATCGTATTGTTTTCATATTTTGTTTTTCATGTGGATTGTATAGACAACTTTGAACACCACAAAGTGAACTGAATAACATTATATGTGTTTTGGTCTGTAATCGCCTACATGAGCTGATAACTCTGGCTATTATATTGTTGAGTCGATTGATGGTGGGTTCAACGAACCATAAGTCAAACTGTTGACTAATCGATCACAAATACGAGTTATAAGGATACCTCGTAGGACATTGTAATTCGTGACGACGTTATGGAGTCCTAAATGTTTAACAACATTCAGTGCCAGGTTGTGGATTGGACGTCCATAGTGTTCCTAGAGTCGATTCTTTTGACTATCGACTGTCTCTTGAGATTAAGGCAGTTTTTGGGTGACTTTGGTTTCTTTCTCACGGTCGACCGTAACAGGAGGCCAAGCAGATTTTTACTGGGTCATTTCATACTGTGCTTACATCTGCAGGATTCGAGTTGAGGAAAATATCCAACCATTTATCAGGTTTTGTTATTTCTCAGGGCCACTCGAGGAGTAGTAACTGAAATGCATGGCCATGCTCGAATAATGATTCGTTTATCAGTTGAGTTACTCTCTAGTCGGGAAAACCACTCTTGATACTGATCACTTGTAAAATACGACCTTTGTGAATGCAGACTTTGCAAATTGTTTTACATTGAGTGGGAGAAATTTAAGGATATGAGAATCGGTTATCCCACATACACTTGTAAGAACAAGTGGGAGATTGTTGGAGCTAGTGTCCTCCACAGTTAGTATGATAACAGCTAAGGTTCACAATGTATACTTTGTATTATAATCAGTTGATTAACATTTATCGATAACGGTTGGCTTGCTAGATAAGTTTGACGTTATTGTCATACAGATGGCGGTGATCAACTGATCCCTAAAAGTCACACCTATAGGATGTGTTTGAGAGATGTGATTATTTGAGAAAATAATCATATTGATGCGTTATTAAATGACTAAAAGGTTAGTCGATGTATTTGACTAAAAGGTTAGTCAATGTGATGATGACACGATTATTTAATAACGATTAAATAATGTTAGCGGGTAATTGAATATAAAATGTTATATTTAATAAATGTATAAAATGTTGGTCTAAACTAAATGTAAACTGTTATATTTAAGTTGGCGGATATGTATTACACGATATTATTATAGTGTATTGGTCCGGCATTACTCGGTTTATGTGACGGTCCATTACTAGTAATAATTAGAATACATATTACATTATGTACATATTAAATGAGATATGCTAACTACCTAATATAGGTTGAGAGAAATAAGGAAACTAGGTTTTTATTTTATTTCTTTCCTCTTGATATCTCACGGCTACAAGGAAGTATTAAGTGGAAAAAAAACCCCCTAATCTACTCCTAATTCTCACGGCACACTAGGGTGAAAAGAGGAGAAAAATTCTGATTTTAAACTCTCTTATTCATCTTCATATTCATCATCAATATACACAGAAAATTAGAAGTAATTTTTGGGTATTCGTTCTAGCACGACGAAGTCATTTCTTGAACCATCTTGGGTGCAACGATTAGAAGAATACCTACTTTGGTATTTGTTCTTAGGCCTTTTACTAGGACCGAAGGTTATTTCTTAATCTCTTGATTTATATTATGCAATTTCATTTATGACTAGAAATTCATATAGTTATAATTTCATTATAATCCGAATTATTTAAAGGGGAGTATACCGATATTACCCACACAAACCTGAACTAAAACTTCTTCCCTCAAATCTAAAATATGCCTTTTTAGATGAATCTGAATATTGCCCAGTCATAGTGAGTGCTCTCCTAGATGAAAATCAGTTAACCTGACTATTGACTGTCTTGAGAAAGCATAAAAAGGCTATAGGATATAAACTCGAAGATCTGACTGGCATAAGCCCCGACTTCTGCATGCATAGAAACAATTTAGAAGAAGGCCAAAAACCTTGCATTCAAGGTCAACGTCGTCTTAATCCCAACATGCAAGAAGTAGTTAAAACTGAAGTTATGAAATTGCTAGATGCTGGCATAATCTTTGCAATCTCTGACTCGAAATGGGTTAGCCCTGTGCAAGTTGTTCCCAAGAAAGGAGGAACAACAGTAGTTAAAAATGAAAAGAATGAGCTCATCCCCACAAGGATTGTGACGGGATGGCGTATGTGTATTGACTACAGAAAGTTGAATCAATCAACTAGAAAAGATCACTATCCTCTACCCTTCATTGATCAAATGCTAGAGAGGTTAGCTTGCCACAAATACTTCTGTTATCTAGATGGTTACTCATGATTTTTCCAAATTCCTAACCACCCTGAGGACCAAGATAAACCCACTTTCACCTGTCCCTATGGTACTTTCGCTTATCGCAGAATGCCATTTGGCTTGTGTAATGCACCTGCCACTTTCCAGCGTTGCATGACTAGTATCTTTTCAGATTTTATTGAATCTATCATGGAAGTATTCATGGACGACTGTAGCGTCTATGACATTTCCTTCGATAATTGTTTGACAAATCTGTCCAGAGTTCTAAAACGCTGTGAAGAAGTCGATCTTGTTTTAAATTGGGAAAAGTGTCACTTCATGGTGAACAAAGGTGTAGTTTTAGGACACATCATTTCTGAGAGAGGTATAGAAGTGGATCGAGCTAAGATCCAAGTTATTGAACAGCTGCCACCACCTGCTAATGTAAAAGGAATCAGGAGTTTCCTTGGCCACGCCGGTTTCTACCGACGGTTTATAAAAGATTTTTCAAAGATAGCCAAGCCCCTGACTGAGCTCCTTTTGAAGGATGCACCTTTTAATTTCACAAAGGAATGCCTTGAGGCATTCAACAAAATCAAACGTGCTCTAATCACCGCACCTATAATCCAGTCACCTGACTGGAATCTGCCCTTTGAACTGATGTGCGATGCGAGTGATTATGCCGTAGGAGTTGTTTTAGGGCAAAGAAAGGAAAAGTTCCTTCACGCAATTTACAATGCTAGAAAAACCTTCGATCCTGCCCAAATCAACTATGCCACCACTGAGAAAGAACTTCTCGCCATTGTCTACGCCTTAGACAAATTTTGCTCATACCTTATAGGATCGAAAGTCATTGTCTATACTGACTATGCTGCCTTGAAATATCTGCTTTCAAAGAAAGAGGCAAAATCTAGACTTATCCGATGGATCCTACTCCTTCAAGAGTTTGATCTAGAGATCCGGGATAAGAAAGGAGCAGAGAATGTAGTCGCTGACCACCTCTCAAGGATAAGAGTAACAGAAATAGGACTACCAACGCCGATTAATGATTCGTTCGCTGATGATTCATTAATGGCAATTACGGACTCTTTTCCTTGGTTTGCTGATATTGCCAATTTCCTTGTCAGTCGCCAGCTACCTTGTGACCTTTCGTATAACCAAAGAAAGAGATTTTTACATGATGTAAAATTCTTTGTTTGGGATGACCCCTATCTTTTCAAGAAGTGCTCAGATGGTCTTTACAGACAATGTATCCCCCAGTGGGAAGTTAAAGGAGTTTTAGAAGAATGCCACTCATCTGCTTATAGTGATCATCATGGTCTGTCCAAGACCGTAGCCAAAGTCTTACAATCCGGGTTTTACTGGCCCTCGATGTTTAAAGATTCCAAAGACTTTGTTATGGCTTGTGACGCTTGTCAACGAATGGGTCAAATATCCAAAAGACATGAAATGCCTCAAAACGGCATATTAGAAGTCGAAATATTCGATGTCTGGGGTATTGACTATCAAGGACCATTCCCTTCTTCTAATGGAAATCGTTACATTCTAGTCGCTGTTGACTATGTTTCAAAGTGGGTAGAAGCAATTGCCACCCCCACCAATGATGCTAGAGCTGTGATACGGCTATTTAAGAAGATCATCTTTCCGCGTTTTGGTGTACCCAGAGCCGTGATAAGTGATCGAGGAACTCATTTTGGAGAAAAGCAGTTAGACACTCGGCTTGCCAAGAATGGTGTGTATCACAGACGAGGATTAGCCTACCACCCTCAGACCAGCGGTCAAGTAGAAGTCTCAAACAGAGAGCTGAAAACAATTCTTCAGAAAGTAGTCTCAAGATCTAGAACCGATTGGAGTAATAAGCTCGATGACACCTTCTGGGCTTATCGTACAGCTTTCAAAACCCCGATTGGAACATCTCCCTATCGATTGGTTTATGGAAAGGCATGTCATCTTCCTGTCGAGTTAGAGTACAAAGCTTACTGGGCTATCAAAGAACACAACTTAGACACTAAGCTTAGCGCTGATAGATGCCTTTTCCAACTCAATGAGCTAGAAGAATTTCGTTTGCAAGCTTACGAGAACTCTAGGATCTATAAAGAGAAAACGAAGCGTTGGCACGACAAGAGGATAATCAAAAAAGAATTTAATGTCGGTAACCAAGTACTTCTCTTCAACTCCCGTTTGGAAATTTTTCCAGGAAAACTTCGATCACGATGGTCTGGACCATTCACTGTTACATATGTGAGCAAATATGGCTATGTGGAAATAATGGCTAGCAATGGTGAAAAATTCAAGGTTAATGGACACAGACTGAAACTCTACTATAGCAATTCTATCATCGGATGCTTAGATATTGTCTATATAGAGCGTCAATCCCCAACCAAATGATTTCATAGAATAATTCGTCGAGCGAGACGTTAAACCAGCGCTTCTCGGGAGGCAACCCGTGTTTCCTTTCTTTTTGCATTTTATTTTTGCTTTCCCTTTTTTGTTGTTTTGTTAGATTTCTTTGCAGATGAAGGAGTTTCTGAACAATCTATGAAGACCTTCCTTGTCCAGTCCAAAAGACTAGCTTGGGGGAGTCCGCGCTGACTAGTAAGCTTCACCCTCTTTTCATCTTTTTCCCTTTTTACCCTTTTTCCCATTAAGCATCTCGTTGCATATTCTAGTCTTTGTGCTCACATTGAGGACAATGTGATGTTTAGCTTGGGGGAAGGATTGCATTTTCCCATTCTGCATTTTAGTTGTTTATATTTTCCAAATTTTGAATAAGAAAAGAGAAAAAGTTAAAGAGAAAATTTAACATTTTGAACATCATTGAATGCTTTTCATGCTTTGCTTGCTTGTTTACTATGCTATCATGTTGCATTTCCCAAACTTAGAGCTTTCAAAAGATAATGAATCAATATTTATTGAATTTTGCATACATGGGGATGTCTTGTACACAGTAGGCATGGAATGAATCTATAGATGAGTACGCTTGATCTTGACATTTGGCAAGTTACATATATTGTAAGGTAGAACCTCCTTAGACTAGTACATCCATACCCAGTCTCATCTAGGTGTGTGTAGTTCTCCTTGTGATGTGTGTCATGTCAAAACGCATAAGTATGGTTCTCATTTCATTTCTATAAGCATTGCATTCATGATTCACTAAGATTTGAAGCCCTTTTCACTTTGAATTACCCCTCAAAATTAGCCCCTTCATACAAATGTTTCACAAGATAATAGCTACATATAAAAACTGCCTACCTTTTGAGCTAGTAGCTAGACTATGGTGTATGGGTGCTCTTTTGAGAAGATTTGTTCCTTGATGACAAAGTGAATTTGGGAGAACGACAATGTTCAAGAAGTGATGATATGTTCAAAAGGAAAAAAAAAATGAAAAAATGAAAAAAGAAGAAAAGAAGAAATCGAAAAAAGAAGAAATAAAAGAAGAAGTTGTGAGTATCTCCTCAAAATGTCAAAACAATAGAAGGAGTTTACCCTTGTGTTTCGTGCGTAATAACCCACTTGTTCAGTCTTGCTTCGTTTTTCGTCTTTTGGGAATTAACCGAAAGTTTGGATTGAGTATTCATTTATCATTGGTCAGTTGCTAGCTCACTCTAACCTTCACATGACCATAACTGTTTGTCCACCTTTCACACATTTCCCAAAACCTTCTTCATTTCTTTTTCGGCTTCTTTTCTATGTGCATTGTGATCTTTGACTTGTGTTTTGAATTGTTTACCATATTAGATTGCGGACACATTTTCATAAGTCGTAGATAGGTGAGTGTCTCAAAAACATTTACACATAAAGAATTCACCTTTTACATGCAATGAGTGTTCGAGTGTGCCGTGAGAGTCCATTTGTCAAAAGATCATGCAAGAGCCGAAAATTCTATAATGAAATTCTTTGTGCTACGCCGTTATGTAACTCTTAGCCATGTTTATGTATCATTCTTACCCACGTTGTTTTTGGGTTATGATTCATTATGTTTTCAAAGTTTTACGTTGAGATTTGTTTCTTGATGGTGTAGTAGCCAAAGCTTGCAACCCTTGTCCTGGTATTGTTTGTTATGTTTGCTTGAGGACAAGCAAAGGTTTAGCTTGGGGGAGTTTGATAAGTGAATATTTGTATGATTTTAACCCCCATTTTAGCTCGGTTTTGTATATCATTTGTGCTTTGTTATGCCACTTTATGAGCTAATATCGTCTTCTAGGCGAATTCCTATGGTCTAACCTGTTTTGTAGGGAAAGTGACGTTTCTACGCCTGTTTTCTATATTTTCGAGCATTTGCCTAGAACCCGACGATTTGAAGAAGCAAGGTTAACGAAGTCGAAGGAATTTCAAGAAGGTTCACTGACTCAAAAAGAGAGAAGAAGTAAAGACGATGTCGCAGTTGTCGGAAGATCACTCAGTTAGGCGAAGGATTCATCATTCTACATCAAACCCTAGCAACAAACCCGACTCAAGAGGTCAAGGAGGACATTGCAAGTCAAGTCATAAGCAAGTGTGTACCCGATCGGGGATCCTTGCTGCTTCGAGCAAATTGCTTTAACTTACTCCTTTTGTCCTATATGTTCAATGCTCGACCTGTGACAACCCTCGCGAATGCGGAAATATAAAACATACAAGCATGTGAAATAATATGCGGAAATACTGTAATTTAAAAACCTTTAAACATGCAAGATATATAACACGAGGAGTGTCAAAATATTACAAACTAAATACGAAATACAACAAAGAGACACGGTCTCTTAAAATGTTAGCAAAGAACAAGTGTTTAGCAAAACTAGCTAATATCGTCTAGAGGTGAAACTTCCAGGGACAACGCCCGCTAGCTCACACCCGAACCCAAAATAGTCAAAGCAAAAAGCCATCCAGTGCAAGCAACCTGTTCATTCATGAAAAACATGAACGCCACAATCAGTGGGGAGTAACTCCGGGTTCTCCCAGCCATATCACATTAAACGTACATATAAGGAAATACAAAAGTAAATCATGCATATATAGATATACATGTGAGTTACAATAAGAATAGATAGGCAATCTATAATAATGATAAGATCATATGGAAATCAAATCTGTAACCATCATGTTATTCAAAGACTCGGGAAAGACACTCTTAGGCAACCGAATACGCTCACTAGGGCTTGCATCTCACCGTTAGCGGTATAAGATTGATAAGATTGAGACTCGACAAACAAACCAAGTCAAGTCATACGATGATCACATTAAATCCAACATATTATCATCCATTCACGAACCAAGACATTGACGGTGTCCAATCATGCAATGACCATGAACAATATCATGAAATCACGCATTCAAAGACGACACAAGACGACAACTCTCATGGTAAATGAAACGCACTAGCATCGTGTACATGGCAAGTATGATTAAAAGGCATCCACGGGATAAAGCGTTTCCATGAACTCATACACGATGCTACATTTCGTATATGTAGACTAATTTCCTCCTGGTAGGAACGATAATTAAACGGCTCCTAATCTAAACCTGGCCAGATTCTCGGAATCACATTTTCCGATTCGACATGCGATAAAGCGTTTCGCATCCAAGACTCGGTCTTACAGATATAGGCCGAGTGACCCCAAATTCGGTAGATCAATTCACGAAAGAGGCGGAAAAGAGCTCAAGCCTCATAACAAGCGGTACGCTACATGCAAATAACACCACCTCGCAAGTACACAACATTTGACGGCCGGGTCGATCAATGCAATGCGCTCAACTCCCAACAACGTCGTCGTATGCCCACTAACACATGCATTTAAGCAGTAGGATACCTCTCCGTACCGACATTCCAGCCTTACGAACGGGAAGGTAGCCAAGGGAATGAGAGTACAAAGCACAAGACAAATAGTGCTCAAACCGTATCATTTGTAAAAACCGACTCAAAGTGGGAACATACCAAAAACCGTCACAAAACATGAGAATAGGGAATCATATAAGTTTAAATATGATAAACATGAGTCAATACATGATACATAAGCATTAGAACAAGTTTATGAAGCATAATGAATAAAAACATAGATACCTCTCCAAAACCATGTTGTTTGGAAACCAACGAAAACAAGGGTCCACTTTAAACGGTCATAACTAGAGTTTTAGATATGGGAATGCAGAAATTGTAAGTTGAGGTGATAGCTTAACCTCTTACGGTTCGAACGAGATGTCACACGCCCAAAACAAGCAAGTAACGAAGGAGATATGATCATGTCACACGCAGGAAAAATTCTGTTGGCAGCGTATGACGCGGCCTGCGTCCTACGACGCAGCCTGCGTCCCCCAACGCAGCCTGCGTCCTTCACGGGATTCAAGGACGATCAAAAATCAACATGTTATCAACAACATAATCCTCATTTATCATTACAAATCATCAATTCTCATATCAATTACCAACTAACAACATCCATCAACAACAATACAAGTCATAAGCTTACTAACCATAATCTACATACGGTTTCTATCCTAGAAATCACATAAAACACGTAAATGATACCGTGTAACCCTTCACCGTTACCTTTATACGTCTTTACTAATCGTCAAGCTCCTCTTCAATTAGAAAATAGTCTTTGTCGGGATCTTGGAGGTCACCACCTACAAATAGATCATAAAAGATGAATAAAATTCATCTTGAGAAAGACGGAAAGATTGAAATGCGAGAAAGACGATGATTTTAATATCAATACGGATAGAGGAAAGTAAGAGGAGAAGAATGAGACGAACTTACGTGAATTCTAGCAAGTAACGAATGAGCTACGATGATTTTAAGATCGAAAAAGCTTTGGAGGCAAGGGTTTTGATCTTTTCTTAAGGAAGAAGAAAGTTGTGTTTGTGAGAATGAATATTAGGTTAAGGGAGGTAGTGTGAGTTGTGTAGGATAAAAGTCAACAAAAAGTCAAACTCGCCTTAAGACGGGATTTTCATGGAATCTCACGGAAATTCCAAATACGAACTCGGAAATTCTAAATTCGACTCGAAACTTTAAATTCAAAATTAAAACTTAAATTCGCTGAAAAGATTTCGTAAAATATTTCTACTAGAAAAATAGGGTACATTTCCGGGTGTTACAATAACCCCACCTTTTAAAAAGTTTCGTCCTCGAAACTTGAGAGTAGAAAACAAAAGTATCAAAGACAAGAATCGGTTTACAAAATCAACACGAAAGCTTTTGCAAGGGAAAACATTTATGAAATTATGTTCTTCTCGAAACGGTTTAAAGAAATTTTTCATAAGTGTAAAACTTTACTTACGGATCTCAAGAATGCTCGTCGCGAACGAGAACTCTAATTATCCAAAAAGCAAAGTCGAAATAGTGAAATCGAAATTCAAAACAACGTTAGTAAGTGCAGAACTAGTTATCGGACGCGTCTCCAATAACAAGTGCAAACATCCAACCAAACGCAAAATCCAAATATAAAAGCAAAAGAAATCCATTTTTTCCAAAAAGAGGGTACACAAACCATCTTTAGACTTCTTTGAAACGTTAAATTAGAAATATAATATGGAAATTTGAAAGTTTTATCAAAGATAAAATCAAATAACAAGACATTACACGTACATAGAGCGACTCGAACTTAAAGTTCACAAATCACGATAACAATATATATACAAAACACGCAAAAATGAAACAAATCGAACTCTTAGGGATATGAAGATCACGATGAAGACGGCAGGAAGATCTATAAGAATTCAACATCACTAACTCTACTAATAAACTAGATCCTAAAGCGAATACAATTTACCCAATTTGCAACTCATCATTTTCAATCATCCGAAATCCTACAAAAATACTTCATAATCATGAAACTTCGAGTAACAAGTCCCAATTATTCAAGTCCAATTAGAATCTACTGAGGTCCATCGGCACGGTAGACTCCACAACTAACAATCCACATGAGAATTCATTGCGAACTCTAATCTTCTTAGCTCCATCAAAACTCTTATTAGAAACCACCAACAAAATATTTATATCTAGGGAAACATGATCGCTAACAACCACAAGGTAAAAGAGACTTACCATGAAATCCTTTGATCCACTTTATCCCAAAATTCATTACCCTAAATTATTAACAATGAACCTTCTCATCTTCAAAAGTCAAAACACAATCAAAGTAACAAACATAATTATCTAAGATCCAACTAGTCTCATCCAAAGTCTCACGACAAGGGAAAATCCACAATTCCATTATCGCTTATAAGAATTCTTTAATACGCCATAATATCCTTAATTCGATCATTACTACGCTCGAAGCCTCAAATATAAATAGTCACATTAGCAAACTATGGATCCTTAAGAATAAAAGAAAATTACCAATTCCGAACCACAAATGACCCATCATTTGGCAATCAGACAACCATTCAAATCATCTAATTCATCTAAAACTCAAAATGAATCGATTTTCATTTATGACAATACCCCTCAAACTTTGGTCATCCAATCCAAATTCCACAAGGTAATTATTCCTGTTAGGGTCCAACATTTAAAGACCATAATTTCCCAAGTAACACTTAAAGAATCACTAAAATTCTTAACCACAACTACCAACTTATCATTATGATTATTTCGATCCTCAAAACGATATTGCAACATTAAGCCTGTATAGTCCTAAAACCACTAGGAGAGTTGCATCCTAAGCTATCCCCAAATCCTTATAATCATCTAAACATGAACTAGTTTAATAGGACGGTTAGGTACCATATTCGAAACTTCTTCAAAACACACCTACTAACCCTTACGTTAGCTAATAAGAAAAACTACCTCTCAAGAGAGTAGGGATCAAAGAACATGATACAAGGAACATTAGGAAGCGTCACTAAAGACTACGATAAGATGAAAAAGGCGAAGGCGGAAAAGGAAAACGAGGTTGAGGAAGAGACAAAGCAGATAGTAGAGTTATGAAGATATCTGAGTAAGAAAGAAAGTACGAGCTTGCAATTTCTTAAAGATCAATCTTGACAAAAACATTCAAGAATGGAAATGAAAAGGAATAATGGCACGAGTAATGGTTTAAGGTTAAATCCACAAAGTTTCTCCTTTCAAACTTAATGCGATAATAAAACCACTTAATTATTCCTTTACAAAGGCCTCTTACAAGGGACCATCATACCACGAGCAATCATCAAAGTAAGGTACACCTAGACTTGATAAATCGACTACAACCCAAATCATCCATCCATTCATATCACACGGATTCCCAATTGCGGAATTGTAACTCAAGTATAATAACATTCCTTTAGCTCGAATATTCAACACAACCTCAAAGGTTTGTTTAGTTGAAGGACTAACAAATACTCTCTTATACCCGGTCATCTTCAAGTCTATAGCCCACGAGTTCATTATTATCAAAGTACAACATCAAGCCAAACATCATCATTAACATCCCAAGGTATTTCCATCATGGATCACATCATCAAATCTCTCTCATATCTATAATCTTCAAGTAATATGGTTCAACTTACAACGAAACCTTACTACTTCAAACGAGTCTCCGATACCATAAGATAAGATCATATCTTTAAATCCAAGAACTATAGCCAAATGCTTTTTCACCAAGCCTACACTTACAAACACACCATAGGAAACCACAAGACGTCACTTAGTCTCAAAAGCATTTTGCACCTCAAGATATCATTCTAAACTTCTTATTTACACCAAATAAACATATCATAAGCATGGTCTTTAAAACAATACAAAACTTCTAAGTCCAAAAGACTAAACTACTAATGGGTTAAGAAGTCATAGCCAACTCATTCGACCTTACACCGTCGAATATCATGAACTATCCACACATTAGTCCTGACAAGCATCAAGCATTTAAATCATCAAACTTATCTTGCTACCTTTCCTTAGAGTTACAACCAATCATCAATATAGGGTGAATTTAGATCTACACCATTTTCCTCAAATCACAAAATTCATTCTAACAAATACTAATATTCCACAAAATTCAAGTCCTTCCGACCAAGCATATTATATCACAAATAAAAGGGTATGACATCCATAAAAATGTTACATGAGGAAGGTAAGGATACCAATGGTAAGAAGGAGGAACTATTAAGAGAAATTTCCAAGAGGCAAACAAGTTGGAAGGGAAAGAAGCACCTAGATAGAAGGAAAAGAGCATAAGACAATAAGGACGAGCGAATTCATAGATGAGGAAGAAATACACTTCAATTAGGCTTGTCAATCTTTAAATCTTTGGTAGAAGATACTTCTTTTAGGTAACACATGATCCACCTTAAGACGGTAGATACAAACAAACATAACATCACTCAACACAATCAACAAACAAGTTAGAACCTAACAAACCTCAAGTACACCAAAGACTACCACCTTAGGTCCTTAAGTCTACCCATCTCTCATTTATTATTTCAAGGTCAAGTAGTTTAAGTTAGGGTTCACGTGTGTGCGTCGGGAGCGATAAAGCTCTGATACCAACTGTGACAACCCTCGCGAATGCGGAAAGATAAAACATACAAGCATGTGAATTATATAGCGGAAATATGAAGTTTTAAAAACCTTTTATACATGCAAGGAAAGAATACGAGGAGTGTCATATATTACAAACTAGAGTACGAATTATACCACACCAAGAGACGAAGTCTCTCCAAAAGGTTAACATGTAAAAGTGATCTTACAAAATAGATGGGGTATTTTCGAAATAGATGGGGTATTTTCGAAATAGAATTAGCAACTAGCTAAACAACGTCTAGAGGTGTTTCATCCAGGGACAACGCCCGCTAGCTCACACCCGAACCCAAAATAGCATAAGCAAAAAGCCATCCATGCAAGCAACCTGGTCATTCATGAAAAACATGAACGCCACAATCAGTGGGGAGTAACTCCGGGTTCTCCCAGCCATATCACATTAAACGTACATAGAAGGAAATACAAAAGTAAAGCATGCATATATATATACATGTGAGTTGCGATAAGAATAAATAGGCAATTCTATAGAAAATGATAAGATCATATGGAAATCAAATCCGAACCATCATGCTATTCAAAGACTCGGGAAAAACACTCTTAGGCAATCGAATACGCTCACTAGGGCTTGCATCTCACCGTTAGCGGTATAAGATTGATAAGATTGAGACTCGACAGACAAACCAGTCACGTCATGCGATGATCACAATAAATCCAACATATTATCATCCATTCACGAACCAAGACATTGACGGTGTCCAATCGTGCAATGACCATGAACAATATCATGAAATCACGCATTCAAAGACGACACAAGACGACAACTCTCACGGTAAATGAAACGCACTAGCATCGTGTACATGGCAAGTATGATTAAAAAGGCATCCACGGGATCACATTTCCCTGAACTCATACGCGATGCTTACATTTCGCCTATGTAGACTATTTTCCTCCTGGTAGCACGACGATAATAATACGGTCCTAGTCTAAACCTGGCCAGGATCTCGGAATAAACGTGTTCCGATGCGACATGCGATGACGTTTCGCATCCAAGACTCGGTCTTAAAAAATAAACGCCGAGTACCCCTACCCAATTCGGTAGATTCATTCCGAAAGAGGCGGAAAGAGCACAAGCCTCTACAAGCGGTACGCTACATGCAAATAACACCACCTCGCAAGTACACAACATTTGACGGCCGGGTCGATCAACGCATAGCGTTCAACTCCCAACAACGTCGTCCTATGCCCACTAACACATGCATTTAAGCAGTAGGATACCTCTCCATTCCGACATTCCAGCCTTACGAACGGGAAGGTAGCCAAGGGAATGAGAATACAAAGCACAAGACCAAATAGTGCTCAAACCGACTCATTTGTAAAAACCGACTCAAAGTGGGACATAGCAAAAACCGTCACAAAACATGTGATACATGCGAATGAGATATCATATATCCAAAACATGAATCAATACATGATACCCAAGCATTAGACCAAGTTTAAGAAGCATAATAAATAAGAAACATAGATAACTCGCCAAAACAACAAGTTTGGAAACTAACTTACACAAGGGTTCACTTCAAACTGTCATAACTAGAGTTCTAGATATGGGAATGCAGAAATTCAAGTCGAGGTGATAGCTTATCCTCTTACGGTTCCAACGAGTGGTCACAAGCCCAAAACAAGCAAGTAACGAAGGAGATATGATCATTCTACCAAAAAGGGTCAGTGCAGTGAAACTGCACAAGTCACGACCGTGACTTGTATTTCACGACCGTGAAATGAGGTTTCACGACCGTGAAATGACATCTCACGACCGTGAGACACTCTGTTACCAATTTCACCCGAGAGCCTTCAACCAAATTCAATCCTATCATTTCCAATTCTCATAATTCCTCTCTAATAACTATCAACAATCAATATTCATCATCAACAATCATCAAACAACAACAATCATTATCCATAACATAATTCCTAACTTACTTATCGTATTCTAAATACGAGTCCTAGCATATAAAGCATGTAAAACACGTAAATGATACCGAGTAACCCTTCACCGTTACCTTTACGCGTCTTTAAACGGTTACTAAGCTTTCCTAATCTCCACCTACATAATATTAGATAATAAAAGATGAATATCATTCACCTTAAAAAAGACGGATAATTTAAAAAGCGAGAAAGACGGTAATTTTATTACCAATACGGATAGAGGAAGCTAAGAGGGGAAGAATAAGACGAACTTACGTGAATTCCGTCAAAGAACGAATGAGATACGGTGATTCCAAGATCGAAAATCAAAGAGGGTGGCAAGATATGAGATTTCTTAAGGAGGAAGTAATTTGGTTTGTGATTGTGTAATGATTTAGGTTAAGGAGTAGTGTGAGATTAAGTAAAGGGTGAGTCGGAAGTCAACAAAAGTCAAAGACGGCTTAAAAGTAAAGAAAATTCAAAGACGACTTAAAATTCAATAAAAGTCAAAGACGACTTAAAATTCAAGAAAAGTCAAAGACGACTTAAAATTCAAGAAAAGTCAAACTTGACTCAAAAGTCAAGAAAAGTCAAACTCGACTCAAAAGTCAAGAAAAGTCAAACTCGCCTTAAGACGGGATTTTCATGAAATCTCACAGAAACTCCAAATACGAACTCGGAAATTCTAAATTCGACTCGGAACATAAAATTATAAATTAAAACTTAAATTTGCTGAAAAGATTTCGTAAAATATTTCTACTAGAAAAGTAGGGTACATTTCCGGGTGTTACAGGACTTCCCCATGTATGCAAAATTCAATGAATATTGAATCATCATCTTTTGAAAGCTCTAAGTTTCGGAAATGTAACATGATAGCATAGTAAACAAGCAAGCAAGGCATGAAAAGCATTCAATTGTGTTCAAAATTTTAAAATTTATCTCTAAAATCTTCTCTTTTTTTTTCAAAATTTGAAAAATATAACTAAAATGCAATGTGACACCCTCAAATTTGCGGAAAGAAAAAAAATAATTAAATACATAATGAAGGTGTCTGAAATAAAAAGGTTCATTACAAAAGGAAAATAATATTATACATAAAAATTTATACAAGACGGGAGACATATCTCCCGTATAAATACGGAAATAAAAGAGTGTATAATAATATACACTCTAAGAACCGAATATAGGTCCAAGGTAAATACTTCGCTCGCTAGCTCGTCAATGTACCCCAAATATGCATCACCACCTGTTCGACCGCATTAAATATAAACACGGAAGCCACAGTCAGTGGGGAGTAACTCCGAGTTCTCCCAGCCCCGAAATGTCGAGTTTAATTAAACATGAATAACATAAAAGCAATGTATAAGGGAAATACAAAACTTTAACATATATGATATGCTTTTCATGTTATGAAACAAATAACTAACATATAACCTATCATATGAAAGCTATCATGTGAATCCGATAATAAAATATAACCCGAGGTAGGGAAGCTGGTATGCTGGCTCAGCGGTTACCATGTAACATGGCCCTGATACACTCAACCCCTAATCAACACGTAATCATGTGAATCAGTTAACAATCGGGAATCCAAACTCTATCAATCTTAGCCGGCTTGCATCTCACGTTCTAAAACTCATAGAATCATCATACATGAAAGACCAATACTTCTACAAACAGGCATAAGTTCTTAGTACAGTCAATAGAAGACTTCTGTAACTCGAGTCTATACCACGAGGTAGGATATACTTAAATCTTTAGGCTCAGCGGTCACTCTAGTAACATGGCCCAAATACCAAGCACACATCTAGGCTCAGCGGTTACACTAATAACATGGCCCAGATCCAAAGCACATATCTTAGCTCAGAGGTTCCTCTCAGAAACATGTCCAAGATACGACTCAACCCTAAACCTAGACTGCGCAGACCCAGAGAAATGCGAAGATCCATCTCATCCAAGACCCATGATACAATCACATGAGTACACCCTAAGAAGATCCATCAAAGGGGTTGGCTAGTACTAAAGCTGACTCCATTTCCCAAAGTGGAAACCATGGCAGCCATGCCCCGACTTGAAGATCCATCAAGCCGGGAACACAAAAGCTATCAAGCGGCAAACTCCATATGCTCGTTAAAGATAGTACGGCCTATCAATGTCCTGGTCCAAGATACTCATTTAGAATTAGAATGGTCAAGACGCCATATACTCATAATTCTCTATGGGTACTTAGTCAACACGACACCAACCATATAATTAAACAGTCACGGGAAAAACATCCTATCATGTGACTAATTGCATATAAATCATAATCAAATATCATATCGCCTCATATCTACTAAGGCTCATTCATTCATTCATTAAATAAAACCTTACCTGAAGACCAATCCCCGACCCGAGTCCCGCGACGGGTCATCAGTCAAAACGGGGCTGACTAGATCTTAGTTTGACCAAACCCGTTTGATCAAACCGGCTAGAACAGAGTCTTAGCCATCGAGGCTTGAACATAAGAATATCACATTCATTACATGTTATTTTATTAAAACTTCTAACATGTGAATTATTAAATCTTACGTAAACCCCCGCTTGACTTAAATGGTATCCAATTAAACTACGATCTCGTCTTATAATTTCTAACATGTGAGAAATAATAATTTTATGAAAAACCTTTTTAATTAAATATTTTACTTATTAACATTTCCCACTTGCTAAATATTACAAAACACGATAAAATGACGATAACTCAAAACCGTCACAAGTCCCAAAGTGGGACCCACGGGCTGATTTTTGGGCCAACTTGACACGGGCCTGGACTGGGCCCCACGGACAGATTTGGGCTGTTTTGGGCTTTTGCATCGACTTTACTAAAAACCGTTTCTAATTATTTCCCGCATGCTTAACATAATTAGAACCCGTCAAAACAACAACATAACAATCAAACATCGACACAACACAAAGACCAAAACCCGGACCCACCATGAACCAGCCCTGACCGGCCTGGACCGGGCCTGAACCGGCCTGAACCGGCCTGGTTTGGGTCCGGTTTAGGCTGATTTTTCCAGCCCCTTTACACGGTTCTCACAACTCCAATTCCAAATTAATTCTAACATGTTTTAATTATCAAACACCCATTTTAACAACCAATTTAACCATCCAACATACAACAATCATCATCATGAAGAAATCATAAAAATATAACAAGAACACCAACATATTTATAATTCCTACAACATAATAAAATTAACAACTTATCATGTTACTAACTAAAAATCATAAAATCATAATAATATGAACAAAAACTAAAGATTAACCAAAAACTAAAGAAAACCAAAGCTATGTAACATATATCCGTCGAGTAACTCGGAATCGTTACCTTAGCTTAGAAAAATCAATTAGACCAAAATAAGAAGTATAAACTAAGAAACACCGTCTTCTAATCTTCTCCTAAAATATACGAGTCACCAAACTCGTCTTCAAAATCTTCCCCTATAGAAATGACAAGAATAATATTGTTAGAATTAAAACTTGATTTTCCATAATTAAAGTGTTGAAAACGATTTTGTCGGAATTGAAATAAAAACGTACGTGAAGATGGGGAGCGAAGAGGAGAGTCTAGAAATATAAGTTAGGACGGATTTAATTAAGAAATGAAGATTTTATGAAGGTTTTGCTCAAGAACGATGATGAACAATTGAAGAACACGAAGAACAAATGAAGAACGATTAAAGAAAGCGATATTTTGATCTTTATTTGATTTGTTGAAAAATGAAAAGTTGTTAGTGAGTGGAGTGTTGTGTGAGCCGTGTAAATATAGGCCAAGATGGATGTCGGGTTTTTGAAATTATTGTTACGGAATTGACTCGCGATTAATAATTATTTTACGGTAATCGATTAAATATAATTAACGATAAAGTTAATTATACTAAATATCAAGATATTATGTTATTAAAATGAAAAGAAAGAAAATATCAAGGTCAAAGAGAGGACAAAGGAGACGTGAGAAATGAAGACAAATCGGGTCTGTTTTTAAGCGATTGCGGAATTTAAGTTGACAGACCGATAAAGTTACAAATATCTTAGATATTATTATTAGTTTAATCATATTAATTAAAAGATCTCACATGAGTGAAAAATAGGTGACATGGGGCGTGTGAAATGGGTAGGAATCGGGTCTGATTTTGAGCGATTTGCGTAATTTAAACGGACGGATCGATAAAGCTACAAATATCTTAGATATTTGTATTAGTTTAATCGAAACAATTAAAATATCTCAAGTGAGTGGAAAACGATGACATGGGCGTGTGACTCATGCCAAAGTCGAGTTTCGATTTTGTTACGGGATTTACGATGAGTCGGGAATAGTTAAATGACGTTCGGTTAAAACCGTACGTAAAGTTATTCTTTAAATTCCGAATAAATTCAAAATAATTATATTAAATTATGATAAATCTTAATAAATCTAAATAAAAATAAATCAAAAATATTATTTTTTTAAATAAAATTTCGGTCTTCAAACTTATGAGACGAGTCGGGAAAAAGTCAACGGAAGTCAAAGTTGACTGAAAAGCCGAGAAAAGTCAAAGATGACTTAAAAGTCAAGAAAAGTTTAGGACGACTTAAAAGTCAAGAAAAGTCAATGACGACTTTTAAAAAGTCAAGGAAAAGTCAAAGACGACTTAAAAGTCAAGAAAAGTCAAAGATGACTAAAAACGGTCTTTTCATGAAATCCCTCAGAAATTCCAAATACGAACGCGGAATTTCAAAATAAGACTCGGAACAAAATTTCCTATTTTAAAACTTAAGTTCTACTGAAAAGTGTTCGTAAATATTTTTACTAGAAAAATCGGGTACTTTTCGGGTTGTTACATGTAGGGTAGCCATGTTAGATTGATTAAAATATGATAATTGGATAAAGGAAATTGTGCTTTTAAAACATTGTGTCTATGCATGTTTGGACTTTAACGATAGTTGACGATTCTTGATCACAATCATTGACTAGTGTGGAATTCTTTTCCAAGGTAGATATACAGGAATTGAATAGACAAAGCGTGACATAGTGGATTAAGACCTAGTAAATCGCACTAAAAGCCTGCTAACCATCTGATCTATGATTGTAATGAACACACCATTCTTACGAACGCTCAATGAATTATTTGCGTATCCTAAATCCAATTTTATCAATATGTCAATCTACATGTGTGAACCTATTCCCCTAGATGCTTCTCATTATTGTTAATTTATTAATTGCTTTATTGTTTTCATTATAGTTTGCTTTTATTTTGTTTTTATGCCATTCGTTAGTTTAGACATCACAAAATCTAAAACCCAGAAAATCATTAGATAAAACTCAATTGTGAGACGATTCACAATCCATAGGAAACACCATGTCCCTGAGGATCGACCCCTACTTCCCTAATTACATTAATTTGTTATTAGCCTAGTCTGGGTAATTTATCTTTGTATCGGGCTTGCGACAGGCACGATCAAATTTTGGCGCCGTTGCCGGGGAGCACGGTTTAGTTTTCCTTTTCTTGTGATTTTAATCACGATTAGTTTTATCTAGTCTTTAGGAACTCAAATTCCTTTTGACCTCTCTTGATTTTTCATCTTAGCTTTTCTATCTTATGCCCAGATCTTCTAGACTAGGGACCCCTATTCCTTTAGACCCCGAACTAGAAAGAACTTTGCGTAGGAAATTAAAGCTATTCAACGAAATTTCAAAAGCTTCTGACATTTCAAGTTTAGATCGTATTCGTGAGAAATACTCGGATATCTTACCTAATCTTGAAGGAGAAGAAGATCCATTCTCATCCCCATTTCAAAAAATCAATCAACTTTCAACCAACATTCCATCTTCATCTTCACAAACAAAAATGGTTCGACTTTCCGACCATTCTAAACCCACTGCAGATACACTTCCAAAGGGTATCGCTACACCTCAAATTACAGCTCAAAACTTCGAAATCAAACCTGCCTTCATCAATCTAATAGAAAGAAATCAATTTGGTGGCAATGCCACAGAAGATCCCAACCTTCATATCCAAAACTTCTGTGACTATAGCTCCACAATTAGACAAACTGGAGTATTCCAAGAACAGATTAGGGAAATGCTCTTTCCCTTCTCTTTAAGAGGAAAGGCAAAACTCTGGATCAATAGTCTTGACCGAGTTTCCTTAGGAATAGTCGCCTGGGATGGTCTAGCTATTGCTTTTTATCAAAAGTACTTCCCACCAGAACGAACCGCACTCTTACGAAGTCAAATTACTGGATTCCGTCAGAGGGGCGACGAAAGCCTTTATGAGGCATGGGAAAGATATAAAGAATTACAAAGAGAATGTTCTCATCATGGCCTTGATTCATGGTTCCTGGCTATCACATTCTACAACGGTTGTTGTGGCGAATCGCGTCGTATCCTCGATTCCGCTAACAATGGTCGTTTCGATCAAATCGATGTAGAGATAGCTAGTGCGACTATCGAGTCAATGGCAATCCACGATTCTCAGTATAGCAACTCGCGTGCTATACCGCTCAAAGCCAAGCAGGATGATTCGAGTAAAGTAGCACTCTTGGAAGCCCAATTAGCCCTTCTGCAGCAACAAGTAGGAAGCTCTTCCCAATCCAAGGAGCATATCAACGTCACTAACCACGTAGTGGTATGTGAGACATGTGGGATTGGAGGGCATAGTTTTCAAGAATGTAGAAGTTCAATAGAGCAAGTCAATGCCTATCAAGGATATAGGCAAGGCAACGCTTTCTCAAACTTCTATAACGAAAACACAAAAAACCACCCATTTTTGTCCTACAAAAGTACCAATGTTCAAAATCCCCACCAACAAACTCAACAACCATTCATACCACACCAACAAAAGCCTTAAAATCCACCTGGTTTTCAAAACCAGAGACCTTCATTCCAATCTAACTTCAACCAACCTTACCAAAATCAACCTCAACACCAACCACCTCAAAATCAAGGCCAACCAAATGACTCAAGTTTGAGCAAAATTGAATCCATGCTTCTGCAAGTTGTTCAAAAACAGGATTCGATGTTTGCTCAATTTCAAAAGAGTGATCAAGCTAAAGATGCTGCCATCAATATGCTTGAAACTCAAATGGCCCAATTGGCTACCTCTATTACCCAAAGAAAACAAGGCCAACTCCCACCTCATGGTGAACAACCGAGGGACACCGCAAATGCTATCACCCTTAGGAGTGGTACCACTTATACGGAACCTCAGCAACCCAAAGAACCAACAGTTGAGCCTTCACAAGTAGAAAGCCAAAAAGAAACCCAACCATCCACCGCTAAGGAAGCGGAAGACAAATCTGAAAAGAAGGACGAACTTGATAAGGAACCCATCAAAATTCAAGTTCCATTTCCCCAACGTTTGAGGAGAAATCATAAGAAAACCCAGTTCGGTAAATTCATGGAAGTTGTCAAAAACCTCCAAGTAACGGTTCCCTTCACTGAATTAATCACTCAAATCCCTTCTTACACGAAATTCATGAAGGATATTCTAACAAAGAAGAGGACTCTGGATGATGTTGAAATCATCGCATTCACCGCTGAATGCAGTGCGTTATTGCAAAATTAGTCCCCTCCTAAGTTAAAGGATCCTGGTAGTTTCTCTATACCTTGCACTATAGGCACCTACATTATTGATAAAGCTTTATGCGATCTAGGTGCTAGTGTAAGCGTTATGCCCTATTCCATTTGCGAAAAATTGAATATGGGAATTCTGAAATGCACAAGTATCACCCTGCAAATGGCAGATCGTTCTCTAAAACAACCTATGGGAGTTTTAGAAGATGTATCTGTTAGAGTAGGAAAGTTTTTCATTCCGGTCGATTTTATAGTGTTAGATATGGCAGAAGATTCGCAAATCCCTATCATTCTAGGAAGGCCATTTCTACACACTGCGGGAGCACTAATCGATGTCAAGAATGGAAAATTGACATTAGAAGTAGGTGATGATAAAGTCACCTACAACTTAAACAGTGCAATGAAGAGCCCTATGCTTGAAGAGCCTTGCTGTTTCCTTGACATTGTCGACTCAATCATTGATGAAACTCTGTATCCATCAATAATTGAGGATCCTTTAGAAGCAATTTTATTGTAAGAGGATATCTCTGAGAATGACAATTTTGAGATCAGTGAGCTGGAAAGGGACTTGACTAGTAAAGAGATACCGCTTGAAGAAGTTAGGGAGTTCATAAGCTTAATTGATGCTCCTGCCAAGGCAGAAGTACATAAACCTGAACTTAAACCTCTTCCCTCAAATCTAAAATATGCTTTTTTAGATGAGTCTGAATATTGCCCAGTCATAATGAGTGCTCTTCTAAATGAAAATCAGTTAAACTCACTATTGATTGTTTTGAGGAAACATAAAAAGGCAATAGGCTATAAACTTGAAGATTTAACAGGCATAAGCCCCGACTTTTGCATGCATAGAATAAACTTAGAAGAAGGCCAAAGACCTTGTGTTCAAGGTCAACGCCGTCTTAACCCAAACATGCAAGAGGTAGTTAAAGCTGAAGTTCTGAAATTGTTAGATGCTGGCATAATCTATGCAATTTCTGACTCAAAATGGGTTAGCCCTGTCCAAGTTGTTCCCAAGAAAGGAGGAACAACAGTAGTCAAGAATGAAAGAAAAAAAGCTCATCCCCACAAGGATTGTGACGGGATGGCGTATGTGCATTGACTATAGAAAGTTGAATCAACCAACTAGAAAAGATCACTATCCTCTGCCCTTCATTGATCAAATGTTAGAGAGGTTAGCTTGCCACAAATATTTCTGTTATCTAGATGGTTACTCAGGATTTTTCCAACTTCCTATCCACCCTGAGGACCAAGAGAAAACACCCTTCACCTGTCCCTATGGCACTTTTGCTTATCGCCGAATGCCATTTGGCTTGTGTAATGCACCTGCAACTTTCCAGCGTTGCATGACTAGTATTTTTTCCGATTTTGTTGAGACTATCATGGAAGTATTCATGGACGACTTTAGCGTCTATGGCATTTCCTTCGATAATTGTTTGACAAATCTGTCGAAAGTGCTAAAACGCTGTGAAGAAGTCGACCTTGTTCTCAACTGGGAAAAGTGTCACTTCATGGTGAACGAAGGTGTAGTTTTAGGACACATCATTTCTGAAAGAGGTATTGAAGTGGATCGAGCTAAGATCCAAGTTATTGAACAACTGCCACCACCTGCTAATGTAAAAGGAATCAGGAGTTTCCTTGGCCACGCCGGTTTCTACCGACGGTTTATTAAAGATTTTTCTAAAATAGCCAAGCCCCTGACTGAGCTCCTTTTTAAGGATGCGCCTTTTAATTTCACGAAGGAATGCCTTGAGGCATTCAACAAAATCAAACGCGCTCTAATCACCGCACCTATAATCCAGTCACCTGATTGGAATCTTCCATTTGAACTTATGTGCGATGCGAGTGATTATGCCGTTGGAGTTGTTTTGGGGCAAAGAAAGGAAAAGTTCCTTCATGCAATTTACTATGCTAGTAAAACCTTAGATCCTGCCCAAATCAACTATGCCACTACTGAAAAAGAACTTCTTGCCATTGTCTACGCTTTAGACAAATTCCGTTCTTACCTTATAGGATCGAAAGTCATTGTTTACACTGACCACGCTGCTTTGAAATATCTGCTTTCAAAGAAAGAGGCAAAACCTCGACTTATCCGATGGATCTTACTCCTTCAAGAGTTTGATCTAGAGATCCGGGATAAGAAAGGAGCAGAAAATGTAGTCGTTGACCATCTTTCAAGGATAAGAGTGACTGAAATAGGATTGCCAACACCAATTAATGATTCGTTTGCTGATGATTCATTAATGGCGATTACTGACTCTTCTCCTTGGTATGCTGATATGGCCAATTTTCTTGTCAGTCGACAGCTACCTTCTGACTTTTCTTATAACCAAAGAAAGAGATTTTTGCATGATGCAAAAATCTTTGTTTGGGATGACCCTTATCTTTTCAAGCAGTGCTCAGATGGTCTTTATAGACGATGTATCCCCCAGTGGGAAGTTAAAGGAGTTTTAGAAGGATGCCACTCATCTGCTTATGGTGGTCATCATGGTCCGTCCAAGACCGTAGCCAAAGTCTTACAATCCGGGTTTTTCTGGCCCACGATGTTTAAAGATTCAAAAGACTTTGTTATGGCTTGTGACGCTTGTCAACGAATGGGTCAAATATCCAAGAGACATGAAATGCCTCAAAACGGCATATTAGAAGTTGAAATATTCGATGTCTGGGGTATTGACTATCAAGGACCATTCCCTTCTTCTAACGGAAATCGTTACATCTTAGTCGCTGTTGACTATGTTTCTAAATGGGTAGAAGCAATTGCCACTCCCACCAATGATGCTAGAGCTGTGATACGGCTATTTAAGAAGATCATCTTTCCACGTTTTGGTGTACCCAGAGCCGTGATTAGTGATCGAGGAACTCATTTTGGAGAGAAGCAGTTAGATACTCTGCTTACTAAATATGGTGTGTATCACAGACGAGGATTAGCCTACCACCCCCAGACCAGCGGTCAAGTAGAAGTCTCAAATAGAGAGTTGAAAACAATTCTTCAGAAAGTAGTCTCAAGATCTAGAACTGATTGGAGTAATAAGCTCGATGACACCTTATGGGCTTATCGCACAGCTTTCAAAACCCCGATTGGAACATCTCCTTATCGATTGGTTTATGGAAAGGCCTGTCATCTTCCTGTCGAGTTAGAGTATAAAGCTTACTGGGCTATCAAAGAACTCAATTTAGACACTAAGCTTAGCGCTGATAGACGACTTTTGCAACTCAACGAGCTAGAAGAATTTCGTTTGCAAGCTTATGAGAATTCTCGAATCTACAAAGAGAAAACGAAGCGTTGGCACGACAAGAGGATAATTAAGAAAGAATTTAATGTCGGTGACCAAGTACTTCTTTTCAATTCCCGTCTGAAAATTTTTCCGGGAAAACTTCGATCACGATGGTCTGGACCATTCACTGTCACATATGTGAGCAAGTACGACTATGTGGAACTAATGACTAGCAATGGTGAGAAATTCAAAGTTAATGGACACAGACTGAAACTCTACTATAGCAATTCTATCATCGGATGTTTAGATATTGTCTATACGGAGCGTCCATCCCCAACCCAATGATTTCATAGAAAAATTCGTCGAGCAGGACGTTAAACAAGCGCTTCTCGGGAGGCAACCCATGTTTTCCCTTTTTGCATTTTTTTTTTTTCCCTTTTACGTTGTTTTGTTAGATTTCTTTGCAGATGAAAGAGTTTTTGAAGAATCTCTGAAGACCTTCCTTGTCAAGTCCAAAAGGCTAGCTTGGGGGAGTCCGCACTGGCTAGTACACATCATTCTTCTTTCATTTTTCCTTTCTTCCCATTAAGCATCTCATTGCATATTTGGTTTTTGTGCTCACATTGAGGACAATGTGATGTTTAGCTTGGGGGAGGGATTACATTTTCCCATTTTTGCATTTTAGTTATATTTTTCAAATTTTGAATAAGAAAGAGAAGATTTTAGAGAGAAGATTTTTAAATTCTGAACACATTTGAATGCTTTTCATGCTTTGCTTGCTTGTTTACTATGCTATCATGTTACATTTCCCAACTTAGAGCTTTCAAAAGATAATGATTCAATATATATTGAATTTTGCATACATGGGGAAGTCTTGTACACAGTAGGCATGGAATGAATCTATAGATGAGTACGATTGATCTTGACATTTGGCAAACTACATATATTGTAAGGTAGAACCTCCTTAGACTGGTACATCCATACCCAGTCTCATCTAGGTGTGTGTAGTTCTCCTTGTGATGTGTGTCATGTCAAAATGCATAAGTATGGTTCTCATTTCATTTCTATAAGCATTGCATTCATGATTCACTAAGATTTGAAGCCTTTTTCACTTTAATTTACCCCTCAAAATTAGCCCCTTCATACAATTGCTTCACAAAATAATAGCTACAAACAAAAACTGCCTACCTTTTGAGCTAGTAGCTAGACTATGGTGTGTGGGTGCTCTTTTGAGAAGATTTGTTCCTATCTGTCAAAGTGAATTTGGGAAAACAAAAAAGCTCAGGAAGTGAAGTTATGTTCAAAAGGAAAAAGAAAAAAAAAGAAAAAAAAGAAAAGAATAGAAAAATAGAAAAATCAAAGGAAAAGAAAGAAAAAGAAATAAAAGAAGAAGTTGTGAGTATCTCCTAAAAAAGTCAATATATAGAAGGAGTTCACTCTTGTGTTTCGTGTGGAATAAGCCAAATTGTTACTTCTGGCTTCATCGTTTTTTGTCTTCTGGGAAGTTGACCGAAAGTTTGGATTGAGTATTCATTTATCATTGGTCAGTTGCTAGCTCACTATAACCATCACATGACCATAACTGTTTGTCCACCTTTCACCCATTTCCCAAAGCCTTCTTCTCATTTTTCGGCTTCTTTTCTATGTGCATTGTGATCTTTGACTTGTGTTTTGAATTGTTTACCATATTAGACTGCGGACACATTTTTATAAGTAAAAGATAGGTGAGTGTCTCAAACATTTACACATAAAGAATTCACCTTTTTACATACATTGAGTGTTCGAGTGTGCCGTGAGAGTCCATTTGTCAAAAGATCATGCAAGAGCCGAAATTCTGTAGTGAAATTCTTTGCGCTATGCCGTTATGTAAATCTCACCCATGTTTATGTATCATTCTTGCCCACGATGCTTTTGGGTTATGATTTATTATGTTTCCAAAGCTTTATGTTGAGATTTGTTTCTTGATGGTATAGTAGTCAATGCTTGCAACCTTGTCCTGGTATTGTTTCTTATGTTTGCTTGAGGACAAGCAAAGGTTTAGCTTGGGGGAGTTTGATAAGTGAATATTTGTATGATTTTAGCCCCCAGTTTAGCTCGGTTTTGTATGTCATTTGTGCTTTGTTAAGCCATTTTATGAGCTAATATCGTCTTCTAGGCGAATTCCTGTGTTCTAACTTGTTTTGTAGGGAAAGTGACGTTTCTACGCCCTTTTTCTATATTCCCGAGCATTTGCCTAGAACCCGACGATTCAAAGAAGAAAGCTTGACCATGTGTAAGGCATTTCAAGAAGGTTCACTAACTTAAGAGAGAAAAGAAGCAAAGACGGTTTCGTAGTTGTCGGAAGACCAATCAATTAGACGGGAGAATTCATCGCTTTACATCATACCCTATCAACAAACCCGATTGTATAAGTCAAGGGGGATGTTGGAAGTCAAGTCAAGCAAAGGAAGATGAAGCGTTAGTCAAGAGCTTCCAGAAGACGACTTACCCGATCGGGTAAGTGTGTACCCGATCGGGGATGTGTGCTGCTCCAAGCATTGCGGCTCCTTCTTCCTAAATTTGCCCTATGTATTTAATGCCCGACCTCTTCTCCACGAAACCCTAATACTATAAATTGATGCTCTAGCCTCACAACACAAACACACTATCTTACACAATCTAATCCTATATTTCATACAATCTTCTTATTAGTTTTCTCTCTAGTTTTAGTCTTTCTAGTTTAGTTTATCTTCTTCTTTTGTCTTTTGTTTCTAGTTTATTTCTGTCCATTTTCTATCAAAACATTAGTGTAGTTCAATAAGAATTTCAATCTTTGTATCTACTTAGTTGGGTTCAAGAGTTGTAATTCAAGGTACGGTATTTCTATGCAAGGGATTTCTATTATTGTTATCAATTTCATCGTTGATCATCACCTAGGTATTCCTAATTTATCCTTTGCTTATTGTTCTTTATTGTTTTCCATTTGATTGTTATTTTCTATTCATATCAATTAGATTCATTTTCATGTTGTTATAATCATAGTTTCATTTCTTAGATTGTCATATAGCGTCGTTATTATCGCCACATAGAGAGTCTAAATTATTGTCAAAATCAACTAAATATGCTTACCTTAACTTTCATTGTTAATATCAACATAATCATGAGTGAGTAGTCACCTTTCTAGGGTGTAGGGTAGCCATGTTAGATTGATTAAAAGATGATAATTGGATAAAGGAAATTGTGCTTTTAAAACATTGTGTCTATGCATGTTTGGACTTTAACGATAGTTGACGATTCTTGATCACAATCATTGACTAGTGTGGAATTCTTTTCCAAGGTAGATATACAGGAATTGAATAGACAAAGCGTGACATAGTGGATTAAGACCTAGTAAATCGCACTAAAAGCCTGCTAGACCATCTGATCTATGATTGTAATGAACACACCATTCTTACGAACGCTCAATGAATTATTTGCGTATCCTAAATCCAATTTTATCAATATGTCAATCTACATGTGTGAACCTGTTCCCCCAGATGCTTCTCATTATTGTTAATTTATTAATTGCTTTATTGTTTTCATTCTAGTTTGCTTTTATTTTATTTTTATGCCATTAGTTAGTTTAGACATCACAAAATCCAAAACCCAGAAAATCATTAGATAAAACTCAATTGTGAGACGATTCACAATCCATAGGAAACACCATCTCCCTGAGGATCGACCCCTACTTCCCTAATTACATTAATTTGTTATTAGCCTAGTCTGGGTAATTTATCTTTGTATCGGGCTTGCGACAGGCACGATCACAGGGTTAATTGGTTGTTTAATTTGTAGAGCAGGGATGGTAACCTGAGTCTACTAAGGTGTCCGCTGCGGCGGCCCTCTGGTTTCTCTTTCCCTTGTGCTTATCTTGTACGTTGGTCGTTATATACGATTACTGACCCCGTTATTGTTTTAAAAAACTGTTGTGATCTATTGGGGAATGGTGAGTAGGTGATCACAGGTAATCCGTAAGCTGCGTTGGGATGAGGATGGGATCATTACATCGAGTCTTTGCTTCCGCTTAACATATTTGGAGTGATATACATTAGTTGATTCATAGTTGTTTAACATTTATTAATTTGGATTGTTGGTCAGACGGTATGCCGTCTGTTTTGGAGACCATGTATTGATGTAAATCATTTATTCAATAAGTACTGTTTACTTTATCGCTTGATTTGATATGTACTACCTCGGGAAACCGAGATGGTAACACTCCCATGTGCTAGAGAGGTCTTGTAAGGCTCTTTGTTATTTGGGGTGTTACAAAGTGGTATCAGAGCGAACGATTTTGAGACCTAAAACCAATGAACCCAATGAATTAGGAGCGTCTACTAAAATGAACCCGGGTAGGAGTCATAGGGAGCTATTGCAAAGATTTGGGAGACGTCACCGAAATCGCAAATTTGCCCCTATAGCTCTTAGTCGGTCACAACGGGGAGTGTCGGGACGTATATGTGTACGTGAGGTGATTATTATGTTAGTTGCTGAGAATGGTGTGGAGTGGAGATGGAATATGAGCTTGGGTATGATGCAATAATGTTAAGCATTCATGGAATGAAATATGTGTGAACGGTGTGATGATAGACATGAAAGATGGGTTCATTATTGACAAGCATGGTGTGTGATGCGAGTCGTTATACACCAAAAATAAAAGCCTAAGTCTACTAACTAAGAATATAGCGGAAGTAGGGTCGATCTTCACAGGGAGGAAACTAACTAACTGTAATCTAAATCTTCCAGTCACAAACTAGAGGTTTTGAATTGGTTTAAACTAAACTAAATGAGATTAAAAGGAAGAGAAATAAAGATAGAGATTAATACGAAATAAATCAGATAAAGAAAGAATATGATAGGATTCGGTCCACTGCAATATCGGCATCTACGGGTAAACTAAGTCAGTCAATCTATCAACGAGAAGGGCAACGGTTTTCTCCTCTCGGTCTCAAACCACCCTAGGGATTTTCCTAATTAACTCTCGTCCTCTTAGGAGTCACCTATCAATTCTAAGCAAGCCTTTCCCTTCCAATCTCTCGATCCAGGTCGGGGTTAACTATCTAGCCAGTCTCCTGCGTGCACTCATTCGACTAACCTCAATTAAATGGCTGAGATCGATTCTCAAATTCAAGACTAACTAAAATAGTCTATCCTATCATGCCTTTACTATAGTTTTCCTCATCCTAACATACAAGGGAATTAGCTACTCATGCTATTAATGATGCTAATAATAAAGACGATTGAACATATGACATTAGACATGATATAATCGTAATTAACAAGCATAAACAATAATAACGCAGCAATTAAGAAAAGTAAACAGTAATTAAGACTAAAACAAAGGTTAAGAATAAAAGAGAGAAAATAGTTTACAATCTTAGCACTCCGGCGTAAAGAACAAATCACCGTCGATAATAAACCGAATGTAAACTAAAGAGTAATAAAACTCAGAAACTAATGTTTAAAGATTAATGTCTGCTAATAATCGATAATAATAGAATTAATGATAATTGGTGATCATAGAATGAATAATCCCTAATGACGTAAATAAGAGTCTTATATAATGCATAACACGACTCTAAACCCTAATTAGTCTACGGACTTAAGGCCCGTGATAGGTTCCACTCGATCGAGGGAAAATACCCTTCGATCGAGGTCTTTATTTAAGAGTATCAGCCGATCGAGGACTTATTCCACACGATCGACCAACTTGTCAATAACTACCACTCGATCGAGCAACGATATAGCTCGATCGAGGTCTTCCTTCCTTCAACTCTCCTCGATCGACCAAAATTATAGTTAATCGAGGTCTTCTGGCATAGCACATAGTTGGAGGCATGACTTTGGGCTTGATTGTGAACACTCTCACGCTTTCCCATGCAAGAGCTTCTGTCTTGTTCCTTCCATTCTCCTAAATGCATGCAAAGTGGACTGTTTCGGCTCGGTTTCCGCTACTACGCAGCTTATACCTACAAAATGGTAATGAAAGTACAAATTAGCCAAATAGGGGCATATGGTGATATAATATCACCTAAATGACATAGAAATGCGTGCATAAATGGACTAAAAAGTCTATATAAAATACACGCATCAGTGTGTATGAATTGTGTAACGATATGTGAAGCATATATAAGATGTAATATGCATGTATGAATGTGATTAGTTGAACGAATGTAATTATAAGCATGAGAATGTGATTACCGTTGTCGAGCATGTTATATATGAACTATTATGGTTATGTACCGTGCTGGGGGCCGTGTATTGCATGACTTGACGTAGTGGAGCAGGGGACTCGACCGAGTTGGTTACTCGACTGAGTACCCTTGTCACTCGATCGAGTGTTGGGGTCTGATGTGATTATAAAGTGCTGTATTTTGTGACTCGACCGAGTATATTGTGTACTCGACCGAGTAGTGTGTGTACTCGACCGAGTGTCTCGTATTCGTCAGAGTTTGTTGTAATCGATCGATTGGCTTTGCCAAAGTGGGTGAGTTGTGAACTTGTTTGTTGATGTACTATTGTGATAAGTTAATTACTTAATTGCCCTTATTTTAAATATGTGGAGGAGTCGTCAGAGTTTAAATATGGATCTTAGCGGATGAGTTTGACGTTTTGTATAAGGTGAATATTGTTCCCTATGATTGTATGTTTTCCAAGAGAGGTTTATGTGGCCATTTATGATTAAGTTGGATATATTTATAAGCCTTGTGAGAAAGAGAGAATCCGTTTTGTGATATGTGATGTGTATGGATGTTGTGACTTGAGTAAAATATAGAGGCGTGCATGTATATATGGTTAAAAAACAATATGAGAATGGTAATGTATGAAATGAGGATTTACAAGAGAGGTTTGAGTGGTTACAAATGGGAATATGAGTAGAATATAGAGGGAAATGAAAGTGTATAATTTGAGTAAGGATATATGCAATGAGGAGCGATATAGAGGAATGTAATGAGGATGGTACCTAGAGCAAGATTAGTCCTCTTGATGTGTAAATGAGACTTGCATGTGATTGTTTGTTAAAAATTCATTTTGCTAAGGAGAGATGGTGGCGATGACATACTTTGGGAAGTATGATATGAAGTAAGCATTGTAGTGAGGTATGTTCAGGATAGATTATAAAAATATATGATGTATGAGTTTTGCTGTTTGTTTGAGCGTATTAGTAGCAAATGAAGGAAAATAGTGTGATAAAGGGAATTATTATTGCGTATGATTAGAAGATTGTGGCGACGTGTTGTAACGTTGGGGATCTTGAGGTAATAAGAAGGTAGTCGCGTTATTGAGGGACTAGATATGGAGAATGAATCTTTGGGATGATGGGTAATTGTAATTTGTGTGAACTAAACGAGGTATATATAACGAATTGGTTAAGCAAGGAATAGTTGAAGCAATAGAAAAGTGTAATTGGAGTGATGTTGTTGAGTTTGTAAAATGACCTGTATTTGGAAATAAGAGTTGAAATGAGGCAGAATAAAGGAAAAATAATTAGAGGAACATATTTTGAGGTAAGTGTTGAGGATGTGGAGGACATAGTTTGGTACGAAAGAGTTAATAAAAGATGGAATTGTTTTCGAAAACGATGATGAGTGATTTTAGTGATAAAATATTATGATGTATATATTAGTAGCTGACCTTTTGTGGGAAATTGTCGGATAATAATCAAAGAGAGGGTGAGAAAATTTTGGTGGGATCGTTTATGACCTCGGAAGTACTGTAAGAGTGAAATGTGTGAGGTGTATGCGCAATTGGTGGTATATTGATCGAATATAGCTATCATAGGATTTGGTTTTTGAAATTTTAGATAAGAGTAATTGGGAGACAAGAGATTTAAATGGGAAACTAGTAATGAATATTCAGATCGAGTTGTTAGTCGTTAGTGGAATCTTTCACGAGGATGTAGGACTAAAGAAAGAGTGGGAGCTATTTAAGTTTCAAAGGAGAATGTGGGAGCTTATTCTGTTTATATTGGTAGCTATCTTGAGATAGTGGTTTTAGTACCTTGTGGGTCGTTTGGCGGGGAGAGATGCATTGATGGAAGAGGTATTGTCATGGTTGAGTTGAGGAAGTTCTGCGAAGGTTATAGTACTATTCACATCATTAACCTCCTTAGTACTGCCCAGTAAATCTTGGTAATATGTGAGATAGACATTTTGAATCAGCTCACTATCAGTACAACCATTCATATTCAGCTCAACAATAATGAAAACTTTGTTTCTATTTTGTCTACGCTGATATAATTATGAAAGAACTTGGTGTTATTATCCCCTTCATAAACCTAGGTGGCCCTAGACTTTTTAAGGGGAAGCTATCACAAGCTTTCTTGAGGTACTTATAAGTGCACACAACATTCATTTCAGCCTGAATTAAGTCATGATTTATGGGATCCCCTCTAATTTTTTCTTGAAGAAATTCCAAGTTTTTCCAGGCCCTCATTGTATTGTTCTCTACATTGGCAAAACTTTGGCTACTAAGAAAATTCAAAGGGTGCTTGAGAGATTTCACTTTCCTGACAGCTTAATACATTTTGGTTTCATTCACCTCAACATCCTAATAATATTTCACACAGCAAAAGGATTTTTCCATTGTATGTACTCCACATGTAGGAGTACGTGAAACATTTCCTTCTTGTACTACCAGATTTACTTTGGATTAGACAAGGGTATCGTAAAAAGTCCCCTTATTAAAGAAATGGCCAAAAATACCACCTTGCGCATTCATCCATTCTTGATTAACAAGCACCATACTAATCTGTTATAGACCCTGGACCCAGGCTTATGTTTATTAGTCGAAGTATAATAAGACCCCGTAGTTGTAATATCAGTAATCCCACAATCACCTATACAACTAAGGAAATCCTCCATTTCCTCTTTAGTAGAGTGCCCCACTAATCTTTCATAGGGTGTGATTATATTATTAAAATCACCACAAACTATTCATGTTTCATTTATAGTTCTTGAAAAATCTCTTAATTTTTACCACAAAGTTTTCCTCTCATTGACATCATTAAAAGTATACACCTTTAGTTTTAAATTTTATAATCAACAAGTAAATCTCTCCATTGGAAGAAACATGCTTGATAGATGGGAGTAGGAAATGGTTTGATCTCTATTTCTTCAAGTTACAAAATAAGTATATTTCGTTTTCCTATTTTTAGTACTAATTATAGAACATATGAGAATACTACCTGTAAAATTCATTTTCACACTTATCTCGGATTAACCCATACAAGCTCCAACCAAACATCAACAAACCTAGCCCAACTACTCATCATCCACCTTAGACCTGTTGCACGTCACCCCAACCTACTCCCAAAACTACTCATAAACCCAACACAACCCAACCTATTGAAACAAAACCTCAACTGCCTCACCATCCTCGTACTCCTAAAAAGCTACTCCCCACCTTCGAGACTCTATCTCAACCAACTCAAAACCCTCAAATTCGTTCACCATCCCCAAAATGGTAAGGAATGACTAGATTTTGACTGAGGAGTCTTAAAAGGACACGAGTCAAGACAATGTGACAAACTTAGGTTAAGAAAAGGCCCCAGAGACTCTGACATGGCTAATGTTTTCCTAGATTTTACCCCCAAATCAATTCTGTTTTGCATAGTATTAAGGCCAATTATCGTAATTTATCGTTGCAAAACCTTAATATTTGTAATTACTCGTCCTTTTACCCTATTTTGTATAAAAGGAAGAAAATGAGACGGCTTTGGCATGGCATTGCACCTATACGAAACCTTTTCGGCACTTGTGACGATTGGCATGCGAAACCGAGAAGAAGAGACCATTGACTTAGATCGATAGGCTAAGTATTGAGGAGCTAGGACGAGCTCCCATGGAGAGCTAGGACGAGCTCCATGAGCTTGAGCCGAGCTGGAGAGTATTAGTGTTGAAAGACACTACTCGGCCGAGATAGGGTTAGCTCACCGGAGCTGAGCCAGCACGAGTCGAGCTAATGGTAGGGAAATCCTCTGCTCGCCCGAGCTGGGTCTGTTTCAGATCCCTTTGCTTTATTTCTTCTTCCCCAAATCTTGTACTCAGTATATATACCTCATCTTATAAATAAATGAGGATCTATGATATGCTGACATTTTATTCTAAAACCCTATAGTAGATTAGATTAGAGTAGGGTAGAGTAGCTTAATCCTGTTGGAGTAAGTGTCCTCAACAATAGTGCGATCACATAATTAAATCTCAATAATAAGAATACAAAGGGATGATGAATATTATAGTCAACTGGTCAACATAAATCGGTAGCGATTGGCTCAATTGAGTTTGGCGTTACTGTCGTATGACGGTGGTGATCAGTTGATCCCTTGAAGTCACACCTAAAGGACAATCCCCAAATCATGTACATTAATTAATTGTATAGCGATACACAGATTAATTAATCCCTTAAATTGAACCAAGTTTAAATTGTAAGTGAGAAATATATCTTATTGTAATATGATTAAATAAGATTCATTTTAGTAATTTAATTGTTATATTACTAAGAATGCATTATGTTTATGAAACATTTGAGATAAGTGAAATTGGTCGATTATAAATACAAATTGTAGTAGATTATATTAACCAAATATGAGATGACCCATTTTATTTACATGTAATTATAAAACGTGACTTAAAATGTTAAGTCTATTTTATTTGTTATGAAATTGCATTTAAATTAGTTAAATGTACATTTATAAGCTTAATTACATGTTGAATTATTGAAGCCTGGTCGTGGCAGGGATTTCTATATTATTCCTATGAGTCGATTCTTTAGACTGGCGACCATTTACTTGAGTTGGTGTAGTTTCCGATTGACCTTGGTTTTTGTCCTAGGTCGTGCCGTGATAGGAGGCCGATGGGCATCTTCTGGGTCATGGTGATCTGCATTATACAGTGTAAATTGGGTCAACAGGAATTGTCCACCCACGTTGGGTATTAACATCTTCGGGCCACTCGAGGAGTAGTGACTGGAAATGCGTGGCCACGCTCGGAAGAGATCTCTGGTAGATTTTCCGGTCAGACAGTTACTCTCCCAGATCGAGAAACCTTATATTTTTCAATCGCAAGTGCGACCTGAAAGACACCTTGCGATGAGTAGGAGGATGTGACATAAAGAGACAAGAGAATCGGTAGCACACAACTTGTCGAGACAAGTGGGAGATATTGTTAGAGAAGGAGTTCTCCGCAATAGTGTAGCTACATGCACAACTTGTATCGGACAAGTGGGAGATTGTTGGACTAAGTGTCCTCCACATTAGTGCATTTATATAATAAATCTCATTTTGGAATATTCGTGGGATAACTAGTATATTGATACTCCACGTCAGTTGATTAACGTAAATCAATAACGATCAGCTGACTAGAGTTAGACGTTATTGTCGTATTACGGCGGTGATCAACTGACCCCTTTCGGTCACACCTAAAGGATGAGACCCAAATAGAAAACTAATTATTTGTATACGATACAGTTTAATTAGCCCTTTACATATATATGTGATATATGTTTGGTTACGAGAGTTATTTATTGGAAATTGAGTTAGGAACTCATTCAGGTAAAGTTTATTAGCCAATTATACGATAACTGACTGAATAAATTTACGTCTTATTTTAATACGATTAAATAAGATTTAATTTATTAATTAATTGTTAATTCGTTAAATTAGTGGAGGTTTTGTTTATATTCGGAGGTAGAGGTAATTAGTTAATTATATTTACAATAAGTTGTAACATAAATTAACTGAGCATTGTGGGACCCATTATATATTGATATAATGGTAATGTGTCACTTAAAAGTTAAGTGTATATATTTTACATCATATATTTGTTGTTTAATCAAATCAACATTTTAATTATATGAGATAATTAAATATATGATTAACAAGTATTTGTGGGACAAATATTAAAAAATCAAAATGGACCCATTTTGTCACAAGTGCACCAGTTTTAGGGTGAGCAAAAGGCAATGATTTGATTCCTTTTTGTCTTGCCAATAAAACACACTTTGTTCTTTTCTAAACTTGCTTTTTGTCTTACCAAGTAATAATGATTCAGCATGCAAAGAAAAGAAACACTCAACCTCACCATCACTCATATGTGGCCGGCACATGTGCTCATAAAATGAGCAATTGTTGTTCATTTTATTCACTTGTGCAAAACATATTCAAAACCTAACATATCTCTCTACATCTCTCTAAAAATAATACTAGTTAACTACTAATTGTTAGTACTATTTTCTTGGTGTTCACTAAGGAGTAGTAACACAAAAGTATTATTATACAAGGGTTAGTTCTTATAATATCTAGTTAATACTATTAGAACTTTTGGTATCATCTTCTGTGCTACTACAAGAAGATCTTCTATTTTGAAGATTTGGGTTTTGGAGGATCATTCCAAGCTTGGTAAAAACTCCTAAGACAATAATAAGTTATTGTTCTTACTTCCATTTCAATGTGAGGAAATTTCTAATCTTTTATTTATAATGCCTTTATATTTGCATGCATGTTACATAGATAATTAAATACTAAATTAACAAGTTAATTAGTAACTAATTGGAGGAGTCTAATTAGGGTCTATGGACTTTCAAATTCCTTATGCATATTCAAAATATGGAACAACTTACTACATAGCTTAACACAACAATATAATGACTTAACAAAATCATGATTCACCTGCTGTGGCGAAGCCACTTGGTCGAGTGCAACACATACACTCGGTCGAATACAAGACGCTCAGTAAAAAACACACTCTACTTGGTTGAGTAAGACGCACTCGGTCGAGTACGAAATCCTGTAACTATCCGGAATTAAACATTGAAGACACTCGGTGGAGTTCAAAGTGCACTTGGTCGAGTGCCCTAATGCACTCGGTCGAGTGCGCCGGATTTCTCAACAATGACCCGTTTTCGTAAAACGGACATATCTCCCTCAATTCTAAGTCGATTTTGGCTCATAACTTAACGTTAGAACCGTAACAGGACAAGATATCACCTCCACTTATAATTAAATCAATAACATATCTAGAACCCAAGTTACGACAATTTAAAGACAGACATTCCAAAATCGAACTTCATACAATTCAGATTTTTGTTACCAAATAATTTACCACTCATAAAGATACCTCATATCACATATAAGACTACGATTCACAACAATTTATATGTTCTCATCATATCAATTAGCTCCAAATCATACATCATTCAAAAATGCCACATTTCATACATATTTTTCATGTTCATCATGCAATTCAATTCTTTCATATATATATATATATATATATATATATATATATATATATATATATAGAATTAGGATCCGGTGAGAACCACTAAGATAATGAGAACCGTGAGAACTCCGCCTTACAAAATTTATTTTAAAAAAATAAGGACATTTTTGGGTTCGGCGTAGAATTTTATGGCTAGATAACATACATCTTGGTCAAAAAAATATAATTTACTGACGGAAATTGAGGTGAAATACGATTTATTAGTTTTCATGCACCTAGTAGTCAGTTTCATGCATCTCACAATTTTAATGCACCTGGTGCTCATTTTAATGCATCTAGAGTCCGTTATTTTCATGCACCTAGTAACTGTTTTCATGCATGTAGAAATTTTCGTGCACCTAGTGCTCGTTTTCACGCATTTAGAATAATTTTAGTGTACAAATTGAATTTATGTACATTAAGTACATATTTTTTAATATAATCAATAAATTTTGTTTAGTTACTCCAAGTATTTTGCTTGAATAAACTAAACTAAAGGTAAATGATCCAACAAAACTTTCGAAACAAGATTTGGTGGAGATTTAGTAAGGGTTCTCACGGTTCTCATTATGTTAGTGGTTCTCACCGGATCCTGGCCCTATATAGATATATATATATATATATATATATATATATATATATATATATATATATATATAGATTTAGGATCCGGTGGAAACGATCACTCGGTGGAAAAAGTGGAAACGACCTATATGTGCATTGATATATATGATGGATACACTATTTTTTTTTCTCTTTAACAAATCTCACATACTCTTTTTATTATCGTAGGTACGCATTTTACGAGAATTCTATATACACTTTTTTCTACCGTGGGTACACACTTTTACCAGATTTCTATATACATTTTTTAAGGTCGTAGGTACACTTTTTTCTATTCTAGGTACATTATTTTTACCAAATCATAGACACATTTCAAACTATTGCAGGTATACTGATATACGAATTATATAGGTACATTAAATATTATTCTAGTTACACAAAATAATTATTCTAGGTACACAAATATACTACCTAAATACACGTATAATAACAACCCCAAATTTAAAAATCCCCAAATCAACACTACAAATATCACGCCTCATAGTTGCCGGAATCAATGTTAAATGACTACACGTATAATAAACCAAATACTAGCATTCTAATGAAAAAATCATCAGAAAACACAATTCTCAAGTTTAATATAAACACATTACTTATAGCCATGTTGTGCACCACTGAAATAACCAAAGATGTCACCGGAGTTTGTAGATCAAAGGCCTAGCACCAGGTTCGTCGGTGTTTCAAAGTGTTCGATGAATTAGAAGCGACGACGACAACGATGGTTGATCGGTGATGGTGATGATGAAGTTGCTCTGATATCACGCGACAATTCGACGGAGTTGTTGGCCATCGTCGCCGATGGAGATAACATGGATTAAGTTGCGATGATATGTAATGTTGATGATGGAGTTGCGTCGGACATCACGCGACGATTTATCGTAGTTATTGGCCATCGTCACCGGTGATGACGAAGGAACGTTGGTGGCTATGACAAGTAAGTGACGCTGATAGGTGATGAACAGTGATGGGGCAATTTGGGTGGGCTGATGATGTTAAGGTAGAAAGGGATATGATTTGGGGAAACTATATAAATGAAGTTTGGCTGTGACAAAAAGTGATACGCGTGGGATTTATCATGGTCGTTTCCACTTTTTGCACTGAGTGGTCGTTTGCACCGGATCTTGACTCTATATATATATATATATATATATATATATATATATATATATATATATATATATAGAGAGAGAGAGAGAGAGAGAGAGAGAGAGAATTGGGATCCGGTGAGAACCATTAACATAATGAGAACCGTGAGAACTCCGCCTTAGGAAATTTATTTTTAAAAAATAAGGACATTTTTGGGTTCGGCGTAGAATTTTATGGCCAGGTAACATACATCTTGGTCGAAAAAAATATAAGTTACTGATGGAAATTGAGGTGAAATACGATTTATTAATTTTCATGCACCTAGTAGTCAGTTTCATGTATCTAACAATTTTCATGCACCTAGTGCTCATTTTAATGCATCTAGAGCCTGTTATTTTCATGCACCTAGTAATTGTTTTCATGCATGTAGCAATTTTCGTGCACCTAGTGCTCGTTTTCACGCATTTAGAGTAATTTTAGTGTACAAATTGAATTTATGTACACTAAGTACATAATTTTTAATATAATCAATAAATTTTGTTTAGTTACTGCAAATATTTTGATTGAATAAACTAAACTATTTGTAAATGATCCATCAAAACTTTCGAAACAAGATTTGGTGGAGATTTAGTGAGAGTTCTCACGGTTCTCATTATGTACGTTACTGGTTCTCACCGGATCCTGACCCTATATATATATATATATATATATATGAGGGAGTATTAATGTATTCCCTCCAATCCAATCCAATCCAATTTAAACTACTCATTTGCTTTTGGGTGGTCTTCGAGTCAACGCTTTGACCGCGTTTTTCTTCATTTATATATAGAATTATTTTACAAAAAATATATTTTTATGAAAGATATTTTCGTGACAAAACCAAATATATTACTTCCGTCTTTCAAAGTTCTATATATTCTGACTTATAAACGGTCAAAATTTTGAAAGTTTGACCTCTAAAAAGTAAATGGGTAGTTTGGATTGGATTATAGATTTTGAGACGCACGAGGTCAAAGAGTACTAGTGTATCACAATGATACAAAGTGTAATCAATCTACAGTGGCGGAACTAAGATTTAAATTTAGGGGCACTTTTTTTTTGGGAACGACTAATTGTCCTGAAACATCTCAACCAAAATTTAAACTGATGGTTGGAGTCGTCCAAAATCGATTTTATACTCTAACATGTTCTCTTACACAAATGAATTGTGGATGCAACTGCATGCCTCCGCATACCTCATGTGACCTTTCAGCCACTAACCATCTCAACAAAGTTTAAACTGATGATTGAAGTTCTACAGTCGGTTTTATACTCCAACATTAATAACATAAGATATACTCAAAAAAAAATTAGCTAAAAACCTTGAATATATTATCCGCTTGGGAGCTAGCCCCTACTTCCACCATCGTCAATCAAGTAAACCATTTCACCGAATCTAAACATCTCTAAGACAATACATAAACACAAATTCTCATTGAAGACGGATTGACCTGTCTTAAGTTTAAGACGGGTCAAATCCCTCTTACAAAGGGCAAGTGGGGTGTAAGTGAGTGGCAAATAGAGTTCCCCACTTGTCCCCCCCACTTACTCTTTGTGAGAGGGACTTGACCCGTCTTAAGATTACGACGGGTCGATCCGTCTTCAACGAGACTTTCTGATACATAAATGAATGCTTCATACAAAGTATGACGTAAAACTTAATACATTGACGTGCTACAATCATAATTATATCGTCGTTAGGTCGGGTACATAGGATAGGCGTGTTCGGTATGTACGAGTCGAGCATGCCTCTCTTAAGCCGGTCTTATCTTAAAACCAGAAAATGTAAATTTTTCTAATAGCATGTAACCTTTATTAGAAAATATTTATGTTTTCATTTTATCGTAAAATGCTCAAATTTAGTATGTCTGAAACAAAAATATGTCCTACGACTGTACGAGAAGCCGTTAGGAATAATTACTTCATCATGAGGTGACAACAATAATACACTCACAATATTAAGAAGATAAATCATGAAATAGTTAGAAAAATATTACTACTCCCTCCAATCCAATCCAATCCAAATTACCCATTTGCTTTTGGGTGGTCTTCGTGGCAAAGCTTTGACCGCGTTTTTCTTCCTTTATATATAAAATTATTTTACAAAAAAAATAATTTTATGAAAGATATTTCCGTGACAAAACCAAATATATTACTTCCGTCTTTCAAAGTTCTATATATTCCGATCTATCAACGGTCAAAGTTTTGAAAGTTTGACCTCTAAAAAGCAAGTGGTAGTTTGAATTGGATTGGAGGGAGTAATATTTAAGAAAAATATTGAGGAATCTCGCCCATTCGAACATACAATCATTCTATTATTATCGTATTCTTACAACATCATATCACATAAATTTTACTCCTATTTGATATCATACATGTACCAAATTCTCTAACAATCTCACCAAAATGCAACTAAATTACCAAAGATTTAACCATTTGTAGAAAAGTTTCAAATAGTTTGTTTACCCTTTTGCCATAATAATAACATCCCAAATTTGAAATAAAACCATAATTTCAATTATATGCAAATAATCACCATCTGATATTCTATCTATAAGCAACATCCCATAATGACATATATAAGTACAAACACTACATTACATTATTGCATTGCATAACTTCATCCTACAAAAACAAACACATACATAAATTGAATCCAAAATGACAATGAGAAGTGTGCTTTCCTTTGTTTTTCTTGTAGTTCTGATAAATGCATTAACATTCTTCGTCCCCATGGAAGCTGTAGAACCGAGCCCAGGAACGAGAAACACAATCGAGCACATATGCCGGGACATGGAGGATTACGGGTTTTGCTACAAAACCTTCCACAATATCCTCCCACAGCCGAACGCAGACAACAAGACCTTAACTAGGATCACACTCCTTGAGGCCGAAAAGAACGCGACCAACACGTTAGGGTTCATTAACTATAACATTCCAAGGGAGAGGGAGCCCAACCAACACATGCACTACGTCGTGTGTCAAAATGCATATCAAATTCTGCAATCGAGTTTTAAGTCGGCTTTAGATGCATTTTTTCGCGGTGATTATAGAGACATGGCTAAGTTCGAGCACGACACGCCTAGGGTTCAAGCGAGCTGCACTACTATTTTCGCGACTCCTCCCTTTACTGAGAATCCTCTCAATGAAAGGAACAGGGAAATGAGGATCCTTCTTACCATGGCTATTGTTACTAGTAGTTTTATCGTCACTTAGGAGTTAAGATTACACAGTATTAATTAATGTTATGTACTGTTTATGTACTTCTTGGTTTTAATAATCTAATTTTAAAAAATTTCGCCTCAAAATAATTTTGTTATAGTCTTATTATAGTTGTGTGTGAAATTAATTTGAAGAAAAACGGTGTTGAAAGCTTCATTCTACATATAAATACAAATAGTTTAGTTAAATAAAAAATGACTTAATATTAAAAACAAATGAACGACTAAGTTCGCCTATAATGGTATGAGAAAAAATAATAAAATAAAATATGTTAAGGTTGTTATTACTTATTATTATTATAAATAAGATTATATGTACCAAAAAAAATTTCTAAGAGCTCATTTTTTCTTACTACGATAATGTTTTAAACCGAGTATAAAACAAGATATGTTATATAAATAATTTTGTGGCCAAATTAGTGAGCTAATTTAATATTATTAATTTTTTGTGATTGTTTTCTAGTTCTAAAATCTGCCTACATAGGTTTTTATGTAGGAAATTATCATTATAATAAAAAATATATATAATGAAAAAATGTTCGCAACTTATATACTAGGATTCGTAACATTTTTTTTTACTTTAATACTAAATTTTGCACTATTTAGTATTTACTACATTATATTGTTGATGATATGACAAAGTTAGTGTAATAAGTACAAATCAAATACTCTGGATATGAAAAATCAATACACTTTTTATATATTTAAACGCCACTATTAATTTGAAGTTTTCCAAATGAGAATATATGTGGGTACTAATTTTTCTAAGCTCAAGACATCTTATGACATTAAAGTTTCATGGTGTAAAATAAATAATCTATGTTATACAGATAAATTTGTGCCTAAATTCGATAATTAATTTAATACTCTCCATTTTTTTGTACATTGATATATAAAGCTTTTAAAATATAATTAGAAGATGTTCTTTGAAAAACACACAAATTTTTATACTTATTAAATAGTAATCAAATTATCGATCTTTATCTATCGAGACATTGTAAAGTAAACATGCAGACTCATATTAAGACATGTAAAATATTAAAACATTGGGTTATGTATAAGATAACATGATATAAAATCAAAATTGGATCAATTAACTTGAAAATGTATTAAAGCGATAATTTAATTTGATGATAAAAAAATTTATAGATAAAATTATTAATTCATTTTGTGTGAGTATACGAAGGATTGAAATAAAGACATATTTCAATTATGGATTGGTTTATAAAGCTTTTTAAAATATAATTAGAAGATGTTCTTTCGAAAAACACACGAATTTATATACTTATTAAATAATAATCAAATTATCTTAAGCTATTGAGACATTTAAAGAAAATATGCGGATGGGTATTAAGACATGTAATAAATTAAAAACATTGTGTATGTATAAGATAACATGATATAAACTAAAAATTGGATCAATTAACTTTAAAAAAATATATTAAAGCGATAATTTAGGTTACTGATAATTTTTTATAGAAAAAACTATACATTCATTTTATGTTATTATACATATGATTATATTGAAATAAAGAGTTAAAGACATATTTTATTTACTATCACACGCATTGTAATACTCTATGCGTGAGGTGCCCATAAAGAAATTTATTGATAGGCTTAAAATATGACTAGTGCTTAAAGGGATTGAAAATACTACTCATATCAACAAAGTGCACTTGATATAGTGTCATTTCACCCTACTTTTTCACCCCTTTTTGCCTCGTTTTGCTTGTCTTTAACGCTCCCTAAGAGCGTTTCTACGAGTTTTACCTTCTTCTAGCATATTTCTCGCTTTTATCATGTTTTTGTAGGTAAACCGTCACTTGGGGCGAGTTCTACCTAATTTTGATCGACAAAAGAGAAGGTACATCACACGGAGGGCCCCACGTCATATCCAAGGGGGCCCCACATACCATTGGGGGTCCTACTTGGCGTACTCGAGTCATCCCGAGTCAAGGCGAGCTAAACCGAGAGAAGTTGACAAAGTTATATCAAGGGAACGGGGAGGAAAGACCTTTCACGGGCGTGAAGTGCATCTCACGGTCATGAGATGTCTTCCAAAGAATGATGATTTTCGAGCAAAGCAGCTCACGGTCGTGAAACACAATTCACGGCCGTGACTTAGTTGGGAATTTTGGACCTGCTACTGCCACATATCTCACGACCGTGACTTGCATCTCACGGTCGTGAAACCCTTGTCACGGTCGTGAGACACCTTTCACAGCCGTGACTTGATATGTCTAGTTTTTATATGATTTTACTCCCTAATTTAGCTCGATTTTACATGATTGCTACACTTTGTTTAGTATTTTTATGAGCTAATTACGTGTTCGAGGTGCATTGCTCGTTTTTGCTATGTTTTGTAGGAATCTAAGCATTTAGAGGCTTTTTCCTAACACAATTAGCAAGCACCAAAGTTCAACAAGCTAATGGAAACAAGAATGGACCATGAAAGGAGAAGGACAAGCCAAGCATGAAGATTTGTGAAATGGATTGAAATGAAAATGAAAGAAAACCAAAAATGAAGCCCAAAGCAAGGAGTCCACAACTCAAGCATAGGATACTCCTTTAGATGCTCAAGGAAACCCTAAACTATGCAATTAACCGGAGAATTAAGGTGTTTAAAGGCATAGTTTAGGATTCCTTAAGCATTAAATGGAAAAATTAAGATAATCCACCCGGATTAAGGAGGCCCCGATCGGGGTTTGGCTTCTGTGACTCAAGCGTTTCAAGTCCCCTCTCCCTATATAAAGGAGAGGGACTACGATACTTAGGGATATCTTTTATCATATCTTTTACTCATATTTCACTTATCTTTCATAGCTTTAGCTTAAGCACACAAGTCTCTCTTAGTTTCATAATTAGCTAAACTTTTAGTTATTACTTTGTCAAACACTTGGTTACATTTCAAAGTTGTAATTCAATCTTTCTATTCAAGCATTTGGGTTATTCGTTCTTCATTTCCGAGTTATATTTCTCTATTGCGGTAATCCTAATTCTCGTTTTACGTTAGTATTCATTTCCGTCATTTACCTTACGAATCATTTAGTTAATCATAACATTAGTTAATCATAGTTTCATTGTTTTCTACATTAGAATTGTTAGTTTGTCATTCACTTAGTGTAGTACATTTTACTAACAAGTTGATTTCCTTTATAATTTCATATTCATCATGCTTATTATATAAAATAGTATTAGTTTAATTATCAATATGAGTGAGTAGTTCCATTTGTCTAGGGATTAAGGAAGTCATGCATAATTAGTAAATTGTAAATATTAAAACAAGGATGAACTAATATTGATAAATTGTTTCTATCACATGCTTGTATTGTTTTGTTAATCTTTGTTATTTGGCCAATTGCATTGATTAAATTTGTTAATTCATTCTTTAAGTCGAGAGGCACGGAATCGGATTAGACTAAGCATGTGTAGTAGGACGACTCTAGTCATAACGAAAGTTCTCTAGGACTCGACCTAAGGTTGACACTAATATCGAGAGATGGGTGTCTTTAGCCTAAACAATTAACAATATTAAGAATTCTTATGTTTAACATGAGCATTTACGTATTTGCATGAGTGACCCGACTCCCCAAGACTCTTTTAATATTATTTGATTTGCATCATAGTTAACTAAAACATCAACCAAACCAAACCGTTAAACTGACTTGATAGTAGTCCATCCATAGCATTTCATAACGAAATTCCCGTCTCCTTGTGTTTGACCCCTCGTACTACATTTATTTGTGTCTAGGGAAATTTATCTTTGATTTGTTGGAGCTAGTGTCCTCCACAGTTAGTGTGATAACATGAATAAATCTCTTACAGGTTCGCAGGGTATACTTTGTATTCTTATCAGTTGATTAACATTTATCGATAACGGTTGACTTGCTAGGAGTTTGACGTTATTGTCATTTTAATGGCGGTGATCAACTGGTCCCTAAAAGTCACACCTAAAGGATGTGTCTGAGAGATATGATTATATGAATAATATAATCATATTGATGCTTTATTATATGACTAAAAGGTTAGTCGATGTATATGACTAAAAGGTTAGTCAATGTAATGATGATACGATTATTTAATAACGATTAAATAATATTAACTGAGACGAATTAAATGTAATTCGTAATTGAATATAAACCGTTATATTTGATCAATGTATATAATGTAAGTTTAAACGAATTAAAATGTTAATTCGTAATTAAACATAATATTTTATATTTAATTAGCAAATTATAAATATACGGATATTTCTAGTTCACATATATATTATATTACATGCTAATATAACCGAAAAAGGAAGGAGAAAATAGTCTTTTTATACTCCTAATTTTCGGCCAATAAGAAAAATAATAAGGGTTGGCTTATCAATTTACAGATAATTGAGTCTTGGGATCATTTATATAATTCTTGAAGGAGGTCAATTGTATAAATGCTCGAGTCTCTACATTAAAACAAATTTTGCACTAGACTTAAATTCAAATCGATGAGAACGCTTATTATGGTTTTTTCTTCTTTTTCAGAGTAGAACTCGTTTATATTGATAATACTGCATATAACAAATGGCTGGAAATACTGATATCCCTATGCCAAGTGCCACGCTCGCGCGCGAATGCTGGCTTAAAGCTTTTATGGACCACATGAATCAGTCCACGCGACTGAAGAATGACGGGTCCAACTTTGCGGACTGGGAGGCGGCATTACGGAATGTTGTCATTGCTGACGGTAAGCTCAAGTACTTGGCTGAGCCAATACCGCCAAACCCAGGCCCCAATGCGAGACCTAACGAGACACTTGAATATAGTGACTTCGTTATGGAAGCGGGTGCGATAAAGAACGTACTCATCTTTGCAATGGAAAGCAATTTGCAAAGACGCTTCATTGCCCAAGGTGCAAACAAGATTTTCACCACGCTCACTAACGAATTCTCAAAAGCACCGAGGATCGCTACTTATGATCATACATGTCGCTTCTTTGAGGCGAAACTCCAGAAGGGCCAACCGGTTAGCCCACACATTCTTGATATGATTGAGAATGTCGAGAAACTGGAGGCACTTGATTGCAAAAATCAGTAAGAGCATAGTCATTGACCGTGTGCTTCATTCACTTCATGATGGTTTTGTCCATTTCAGGGCAACTTACTATATGAATGATATAAAGAAAAGTCTTCATCAGCTACACTCACTTCTCGTACAGACCGAGAATGATATGAAATTGAGTGGGAGCATGAAGCAAGATGTTCTCATGATTTCTAACAAGGGTAAAGGTAAGGGCAAGGCTCATGGCGACCTAGCTGTAGGAAAGTCAAAGTTTAAAAGTCAGGAAACGGCAAGAGTGGGCCTGGTGAGACCAGTGGCTCAAAAGGCAAGGCAAAGAGTAAGGACAGTAACATGGAGTGCCACCATTGCCACAAGACCGGGCATTGGAGGATGAACTGTCCCGTGTACCAAGAGGACATAAAAGCAGGCCGCGTCACTCCTGTTGGTATGTCATCTTTTATTCATATGATTGAGATTAACCATGCAAGTTTCGGAACTTGGGTACTTGATACAGGTTGTGGTTCTCATCTGTGTAATCATTTGCAGGGCCTAAGAAACATCACACCTCTCGCAAAGGGTGATGTGGACCTGCGAGTGGGGAATGGAGCAAGCGTTGCTGCAGTTTCAGTGGGAACATATGTAATCCAACTCCCGAGTGGTTTTGAGTTATATTTATATAACTGTTGCTATGTACCCAGTTTATCTAAGAATATTATTTCTGTTTCCGTACTAGATAAAGACGGTTTTTCATTTTCAATAAAGGACAATAGCTGTATTTTCTCTTTTAATGAAATGATTTATGGAAAAGCAGTTTCCATGAATGGAATTTATATCTTAGATCAAACCACAGACATATTGCATGTGAATAATAAGAAATTAAAGGTTGGTGACAAAGATCAAACTTATCTATGGCACTGCCGTATGGGACACATAAATGAGAAACGTGTAAAGAAGCTCATTGACAATGGGACTATCTCCCCATTTGATTACGAATCATTTGGCACGTGTGAATCATGTCTTATCGGTAAAATAACTCGAATTTCCTTCAAAGGTGTTGGAATGCGCGCTAGTGACCCATTAGGACTCATACATACTGATGTATGTGGACTTATGTCAATAAACGCAAGAGACGGCTATAGGTATTTTATCACTTTCACGGATGATTTGAGTAGATACGGATATGTCTACTTAATAAAGCATAAAAGTGAGTCCTTTGAAAAGTTCAAGGAATACCAGAATAAGGTTGAAAACCAACTGGGAAGAAAGATTAAAGCAGTTCGTTCAGATCGTGGTGGCGAATATCTTTCAAATGAATTTGATCAACACCTTAAAGACTGTGGTGTAGTACTGCAGTTAACTCCACCTGGAACACCTTAATTAAATGGTGTGTACGAACGGAGAAATCGAACATTACTTGATATGGTTCGATCCATGATGAGTCACACGGTAGTACCTGATTCATTATGGGGTTATGCTCTTTTGTCAGCTGCTCTTATACTTAACCGAAGTCCGTCTAAAGCTGTAGACAAGACTCCATATGAGTTATGGAAGGGAACGGTCCCTAAATTGTCCTTTATTCGGGTTTGGGGCTGCGAGGCTTATGTCAAGTGGAGACACGAGGATAAGCTCGGCCCGCGATCGGTCAAGACATACTTTATTGGTTATCCAAAAGGAATGTTTGGTCATTACTTCTATTCACCTACCGAACATCGAGTTTTTGTTGCGGCTAGTGCGAAATTCTTAGAGAAAGAGTTTCTCGAGAATAAGTCAATTAATAGAACCTTCGATCTGTCGGATATTCAAGAACCATCAACCGAGCAACCAATGGAGGAAGAGGTTCCTTCAACTTCTGCTACGGTTAACATCCCTATGGAACCTAGGAGGTCGGGTAGAGTTTCCATTCCTCCAGACAGATACATTGGTATGGTCGAGGATAATGAGAGAGATAATGTTTTACTCCTAGAGAGTAACGAACCCGCTACCTATAAAAGTGCCATGACCTGTTCCGACTCTAAGCTATGGCTTGAAGCCATGCAATCCGAGATGGACTCCATGTATGAGAATGACGTATGGGATCTTGTTGATTTGCCTGATAAGGTACGGCCTCTTCAGTGCAAATGGCTTTATAAGATAAAGCATTCCATAGAAGAACAACCAGACACCTATAAGGCACGACTAGTGGCAAAAGGCTTCACTCAAGTGCAAGGATTGCATCATGATGAAATTTTTGCACCCGTACTTATGATGCGTTCCATTCGGATAATCTTACCGATTGCCACTTTTCATGACTATGAAATTTTGCAGATGGATGTGAAAACCGCCTTCTTAAACGGTTATTTGGAGGAGGAAGTGTACATGGCACAACCCGAAGGTTTCATTGATCCTAAAAATCCTAAGAAAGTTTGCAAGCTTAAGCGATCCATTTATGGACTTAAGCAAGCTTCTCGAAGTTGGAATCATCGTTTCGGCCAGGTGATAAAAGAGAATGGTTTCACTCGATTGGTCGAGGAACCATGCTTGTATGTCAAGTCGAGTGGGAGTAAGATTGTCTTCTTAATATTGTATGTTGATGACATACTCTTGATTGGGAATGACATCCCTCTCTTATCTTCGGTAAAAGTATGGTTAAAGAACCATTTCCAGATGAAAGATCTGGGTGAGGCACAACGCATATTGGGGATCCATATCTATAAAGATAGATCACGACGGATGTTATCACTCAGTCAGGAGTCTTATATAGATAAGATTATTGAGAGGTTCAGCATGACCAACTCCAAGAAGGGGAACCTTCCAATGATTACTGGGATGCATTTGAGTAAAGCTCAGGCACCCAAGACATCGGAAGAGGTCGAGCGCATGAGCCGTGTTCCTTATGCATCACTTATAGGATCGATCATGTATGCCATGATATGCACACGTCCGGACGTGGCATATGCATTATGTATGACGAGTCGGTACCAAGGCAATCCAGGTGAAACACACTAGATGGCTGTCAAAAACATCCTTAAGTACTTACGAAGGACTAAGGATTGGGTATTGACTTATGGAGGAGCCACTGAGCTATGCGCAATCGGTTACACAGATGCTAGCTTCCAAACGGATCGAGATGACTCGAAATCTCAGTCTGGATTCGTCTTTACTCTTAATGGCGATGCGGTCAGCTGGAAAAGCTCCAAACAGAGTGTTATAGCAGATTCTACAACTGAGTCCGAGTACTATGACGCTTCAGAAGCTGCAAAGTAAGCTATATGGATGCGTCAGTTCTTGCAAGGACTAACCGTAGTTCCTAGTTCGAATGACCATATCACCATCTATTGTGATAATAGAGGTGCCATATTCCAAGCTAAGGAGCCTAAGTCCAGCAACAAGTCTAGACATGTACTTCGGAAGGCTCACATGATCCGAGATTACGTGGAGCAAAAAGAGATAGTGATTGACAAGATTGCTTCGGATGACAACATCGCGGACCCTCTCACTAAACCGTTAAAATATGATAAGCATGAAGGGCACGTTATTTACATGGGTATTAAACGTGTTCCTGAGTTGTAGTAGCTGTTTTATGTGGATTAGATAAATGTATCTTTTTCATGCACTATTTATAACATCATCGTATTGTTTCATATTTTGTTTTTCATGTGGATTGTACGACAACATTGAACACCACAAAGTGAACTGAATTACATTATAATTGTTTTGGTCCGTAATCGCCTACATGAGCTGATAACTCTGACAATTATACTGTGAAGTTGATTGATGGTGGGTTCAACGAGCCATAAGTCAAACGGTTGACTGATCGATCACAGATACGAGTTATAAAGATACCTCGTAGGACATCGTGACAACGTTATGGAGTCCTAAATATTTCAGAACATTCGGTGCCAGATCGTGGATAGGACGTCCATAGTGTTCCTAAGAGTCGATTCTTTTGACTATCGACTGTCTCTTGAGATTAAGGCTAGGGGTGGGCATCAGTCCAAAACCGGACCGGACCGTACCGGAACCGGAATTGATAAAAAATCGGGACCGGACCGGATTACAAAAATTCCGGTCCGGGACCGGACCGGAAAAATTACGGTCCAAGACCGGACCGGACCGGTTGGACCGGAATTTAGACTATATGCCCACTTTTTTCTAATTCCGGTCCAATGGACCGGATCGGACCGGTTAGACCGGAATAAAATAAAATTTATAGAAAAAAAATCAAATATTAATAATTCTGGTCTTTCCGGTCCAATCCGGTCCGGACCGGAAAATACCGGTTCGAGACTGGACCGGACCGGAAACCGGAATCTTAAAAAATGATGGACCGGAGACCGGACCGGAATTTTTTTTTCCGGTTCCGGTCCAGTCGATTCCGGTCCGGACCGGTCCATTTTTCCGGTTCGGACCGGATTTTGCCCACCCCTAATTAAGGCTGTTTTTGGGTGACTTTGGTTTCTTTCTCATGGTCGACCGTAACAGGAGGCTAAGTAGATTTTTACTGGGTCATTTCATACTGTGCTTGTATCTGCAGGATTCGAGTTGAGGAAAATATCCAACCTTTATCAGGTTTTGTTATTTCTCAGGGCCACTCGAGGAGTTGTAACTGAAATGCATGGTCATGCTCGAATAATGATTCGTTTATCAGTTAAGTTACTCTCTAGTCGGGAAAACCACTCTTGATACTGATCTCTTGTAAAATGCGACCTTTGTAAATACGGACTTTGCAAATTGTTTTACATTGAGTGGGAGAAATTTATGGATATGAGAATCGGGTTATCGCACATACACTTGTAAGGACAAGTGGGAGATTGTTGGAGCTAGTATCCTCCACAGTTAGTGTGATAACATGAATAAATCTCTTACAGGTTCACAGGATAAACATTGTATTCTTATCAGTTGATTAACGTTTATCGATAACGGTTGGCTTGCTAGGAGCTTGACGTTATTGTCATTTTAATGGCGGTGATCAACTGGTCCCTAAAAGTCACACCTAAAGGATGTGTCTGAGAGATATGATTATATGAATAATATAATCATATTGATGCTTTATTATATGACTAAAAGGTTAGTCGATGTATATGACTAAAAGGTTAGTCAATGTAATGATGATACGATTATTTAATAACGATTAAATAATATTAGCTGAGACGAATTAAATGTAATTCGTAATTGAATATAAACCGTTATATTTGATCAATGTATATAATGTAAGCTTCAACGAATTAAAATGTTAATTCGTAATTAAACATAATATGTTATATTTAATTAGCAAATTATAAATATACGGATATTTCTAGTTCACATATATATTATATTACATGCTAATATAACCGAAAAAGGAAAGAAAAAATAGTCTTTATCTTCTCTTATTTTTCGGTTATTTAGAGATAAATAATAAGAGAAAAGATCTCTTATTATTCTATTATTGTTACTAGGTCAAAAACCCTAATAAGAAGAGTAGTAAAAAGAGGAGAGACTCCTCCTTGACCTTAGAGAGGCACACGGCCGAAACAGAGGAAGTGCAACAAAGAAAAATTCAGATTTTTCTCTTGAATTCTCTCTATCATTCATCATCACACAAAAAGAAAAATTAGCAGTAACTTTTCTTTAAAATTCTAGCACAAGCAAGGCATATTTTGGAGCATCTTGGGTGCAACAATTAGGAGAATATCGATTTTGATATTGTTCATAGGCCAAATTTGCTAGGACCAAAGGTTAATTCTAGATTCATTATAATTTTATATTATGCAATTCATTTATGACTCGTAATTCATATACTATAGTTTCGTTATAATCCGTAAATTAATGACGAAATATACCGATATTTCCTACATGATTAGGTGTGCGATATATCTTATCATGACTCATTCAGCCCACTTAGTTTTTTGAAGCCCATCTTTCCTCCATTTTGTGTAATTAGAGGGCACACAGCCTTAGATCTAAAATTCCATAGATAATTAGTTTTAAAATCTTCCCTTATACTTTAGTTTAAGCTTGAATCTTGTTTAATTAGTATTTGAAGCTTAGATTAGTGTTAAAACTTGGTTTGTATTCAAAGATTTGTGATTAAATCTTGGTTATTCTATCAAAGTTCTCACCTTTTCCTAAGTTGGTATAATTTCTTCTCCTAATCTTGTCTTTAATTAATTAAGTTTTCCTTTTAATCCTTGTTATTTGTTCATTGTTAATTAGAAGATGTTGATTGTTGTTGATTCCTTTATACAATCCTTAATTAATATTGAATTTCCTTTGAAAATGTGTGAGTAGTAACCTTGCTAGGGTTATGTGGGGGATTATGATGGGTTCTAGTATGAGTTAATTTGATGTTTGTTGGGATTAATAGATGATTAATTGGCTTGTCTCCATCCTTTGCTTATAACATGTTTGATGAAATGCTTATGTGAATTTGCATGAATCTTTTGCTTGTTTCGAATGCCATAAGATCGAAAGTCGTGGTTTTTTCGTAGAACCGCTAGGTTGTCAAACTGTATCTAGTGACGCGATAGCTAGTTAGAGTCGGTTTGAGGAGCAATTGTAAGATCGAAAGCCTCAATTCGTTTTTCTAGACTAGACAACCCTTCGACTATTAGATCCGACATTTCTACTTGACTCATACCACCCATATGAACCCACTCACCCTAATCTTCCCTCGTATTTGATAAAAATCCAATCTTTCTAGTTTTAGACTTCTCATTTGTTATTTTTATTAGCTTTTATTTATTGTTATTTAGTTTTAGTTAACAAACCCAAACCCAAACAATTGTGACTTTGCAAGAGATTTAGTAGACTATTAGATCGACTTTAGACACCAACCGTCCCTGAGATCGACACTCTTACCACACCACTTTCACTCTACATCGGCACTTTCTTTTCAGATTATCCATGCGAAAGAACTCCACAGTTAAGCGTGCTTGACTGGGTGTAGCCTAGGATGGGTGACATCCTGAGAATGTTTTCGGGATGCGCACGAGTGAGGACAAAATGCGCTAGAAAGGATCTGTGTTGATCTATGGGTAATGTACACAGCCTGACAAACTACAGTGAGTGACCACTCCCAACCCATGGTTTGGGCCGGGGTGTTACACGCATGTTTGAGTAAATTTTCTTTATCCTACTTCGATTTAGTAGTTTTTTTTAAATATGTTTTCATAAAGCATGTTTGTTAGATAACTAATACGGAGTATATAATTAGTCGTATATTCACCTATAAACTACTCTTCGTTTCAGTGAGATTTTAAGTATAACTACGATAAACATATATTCAATATTTTATATTTTTTTATTCTATTTAATTATCTATTTTTATAAAATGGTTAACTGTAATGCTCTTATTCATTATAACAATACTATAATTTATTTCACTTCTAATTTATAAAGATGAAAATAATTTAATATTTACACTTGTTTTTGCTAGAAATTACAAAGTACAAGTAAGATTGAGGATCTAACAATCACTTTTTTCTCGCCTCGGCCCGACTACCTCTATTTATCATATAAAATTTAATTTTGTATGAAATATAATTGCCTTTAGACTTACTAACACATACATTCACAATTTATAATATATTGTTCTATAATATAGGTTGAGTTTATGATGAGATGTAAAATTTATTAATAGATTATGGGACACATGCACGACATCCCATGTTAATACTATTACGTTCAGAGTTCACTACTCTTTCAGTTACTATATATGTTGTTTCTTTTACTATTCTCGCCATTTTACCGTTAATTTTATTAAACTATTATTATTTAAATAAAGGAAATATTTTCCTTAAAACGAATTGTTAGCTAAATTTTCATACTTTCTAGGTTGTTCTTACTGTTACGTTTATTATATTTGTTGTCACTATGGTTATTTTCACTACACTCATCGTCATTATTTTTTCTTTAACTACTCTCGCATTTAATACTGCTCTCATTGCTATTATTGTTACTTTTACCACTCAAATGGGTAATTACTATCATATTTAATACATCAAATGTTGCTACAATTATTTAAGAGCGATCACTATTATGCAATATTGTATCTTTTGGAAATCTTGGTTTATTTATCTTTTTATAGTTTCCAATTCAAAACCCATTTTATTATATTTCGTATGTTAGACAATTAAATTCTTTATACATCTAAACTATATAAATAGTATAAATAGTATAGATTAGATATATACAGTTTAAACACTATATCTCTTTGATATATTAATAAAATAGTTATATTAAGTCACGACCTTACGGATAATTAGACTTTTTCAGTTTAGAAAATGAATTTTGAAACACCTATCTAAAAATATATATTTATAACTTTGTCTTTAAATAATTTGTACGAGCTATTAGTCCCTATATACTATTATTTCATTTACTATAATATAATTTTTGTAAGGGAATTAATATATCTTAACATTACCTTATTTTCCGGATATCATATCACATTAATATTGAACCATATTCTCTAACAATAAGCTTACTTAAATGCAAGTGAATACCAAAGAATTAACCATTTGTAGTAGAGTGTCCATAGTGTATCATTTTGACATGATAAAATTCCGTTTTTGATATAAAAATATAATTTCATTCATAAAAATACAATGTTCTATACATCCTATAATGATGTATATAAGCACAAGGACTACATTGCATTATTATTGCATTGCATTGCATTGCATTAGTTAATCCTACATAAAGTTACACAAACCTACAAAATATATATTGTCACAAAAAAAACCTACAAAATAAGCCACAATGACATACAGAACTGCACTTCCCTTTGTTTTTCTCATCGTCCTGATAAATACATCAACATTCTTTGTCGCCACGGAAGCCGTCGAACCAAGCCCGCGAATCAGAAACACAATCGAGTACATATGCAGGTCCAATGAGGATTACGGCTTTTGCTACAGGACATTCGAGAACATCCTCCCACAGCCAGACGCGGACAATAAGACCTTAAATAGGATCACAATCGGCGAGGCTGAAAAGAATGCGACCAACACGTTAGCGTTCATTAACTCAAAAATGCCAAGGGAGAGGGATCCCCAGCACATGCACTACGTCGTATGTCAAAATGCATATCAAATTCTTCAATCAAGTTTTAAGTCGGCTCTTGATGCATTTAATCATGGAGATTATCGAGGGATGGCGAAGTACGAGAGAGTCACTCCTAGGGCTCAAGCGAGCTGCACAACTATTTTCTCGACTCCTCCCATCACTGAGAATCCTCTTAATGAGAGGAACAGGGAAATGAGGATCCTTCTTACCATGGCTATAGTTACAAGTAGTCTCATCGTCACTTAAGGAGTTAAAACTAAGAAATCGGCAACTCTTTTTACTTCTAGTCGTTTCTTCATTTGCTACGACAACAACAAAATTATTACTAAATGTTTTGAATGGATGTAGGAAAGGTTACACAGTTTTAATTAATGTTATGTTATGTTTTTCATGGTTCTAATACTCCATAATCGACGTTCAGAAAGGGTGGCCTCAAAATAATTTTTTTTTTTAAGAAACCCGTCTTCCGTATGTAAGTAATTAGAGATCACTTGAAGAATCTGAAAAACCAGTATTCATTCCATGAAAACAAATAATAAAAAAAAAAAAAGAATGATACACTTTGAGCATAAGATTCTTCGAGGAAATAGAGATCATAGAAAAATTGACGAGTCTGTTCCATGAGATACTAATACTGGTATGTGTATTGGTGAGTAATGGATGTCCCAATATCTGAACATTAAAATTTAATAAACCGAACTTCAACGGATCCTTACAAAGCACCTAGTTCAAGAAGAGTTTTGGATGGCAATTGTTCCTGAGTTGCTGGCACGTCGCAAAGTAGACTCGCCACAAAGTTAATTCCCTCACAGGTAATGAGAAATACGACAAACTGAAAATGGCAGCACATTGCAAGAATGTAATGAACTGAAAGGAGAGTAACCTTCAAAGAGTAATCTACAGAAGTGAAGAAAAGCAATACTACTAATCAACGTCCCAGCAATGCAACACGATCCTTCTGCACTGCTTGTGAAAGGTTGATGTCGAAAAGCTCACAGCGTATAGGCATCTCCATTTCATAAAAGGGGTTCTTCAAAACATAATCAGTATACAGCTCATAGATAAATTTCAAAAGGTTCTCCATATGTTGTGTCCCAGGCTCACAGACCACGAAAAACTTTGTTCCTACAAAAATGCAGAGAATACATCTGATGAGTATACAACTGTTATGTGGAAAGAGACCTCTCCTTGCTATGGACAGATTAGAACCGCTATGCTATGTCACCAACAGGAAATATAAAGTTCTTCAAAGCAATCTCTTATTTACTAAAGCAACAGCCAACAAAGGGCTGTGATTTAATCTCAAAATAAAAGGCTTACGTGTCAGATTCTCATGAATTTGACATGCATTATAAAAAGAGCACAAGAAAGAAAGTTAAGAAACCGACATCAGTTAAAAACCATCAACCACGCTCAATATTCAACTGCAACTACGTTCTCCTTCCTAAGCCACGTAAATATAAATTTCTTCAGAGCAATCTCTTTTTTACTAACTAAAGCAACAGCCAACAAATGAATGTGGTTTAATCTCAAAATAAAAGGCTTACGTATCAGATTCTCATAAATTTGCCATGCATCATACAAAGAGCACAAGAAAGAAAGTTAAGAAACCAACGTAAGTTAAAAACCGTCAAACATGCTCAATATGCAACTGCAACTACATTCTCCTTCGTAATCCAAACTGCCACCACGGCCCATAACCCAACATCCCCACCATCGCCGCCGGCGGTGCTAGGCCCTCCCCAACTGATGCGCTGGACTCAACCGTAACCTCAGACCTCTCCCGTCTATAACCACAACCATAACCTCTTAAGCGTGGGGTTCAATGGGTGATGGGTTGATTTTTGAGGGTTTTGGTTGGTGTAGTAGGTGGTAGTGGCCATTCTTGAGGGGTTGAGTTTCACTTCTCTCTTCATGAATTGTCTAATCCGGCGTCAATTATATGTATGCTATCATTTCTTGATTTTCAACTTAGCGTATGATCTTTTTAATTGCATAGCTTATAATCTTTTGGGGTTTTATTCATAGTTTGATTTTATTGTTGAATTGTTGTTGTATAGATACCTAAGGATAACGGTGATTGATTGCCTGATTAACATTGAAGTATTTTATTTCTTCTAATAAGAAGTTCATGCTATTTGTAGTGTTGTCTGTTATTTGGGTCATTTGTCTTTCAATTTCAGGGAACAGATCAAAATTCTAAGTATGTTTTTGTGGCTCTTTGTCTGCATACAAAAAACAGATGCTGCTTCAAAATTGTTGTGCGAGCTTGTGTTTTTTATACTACTATAGGGACTGTTGGTCTAGGCATATCTCAAAGTGCCACAAGAGGTGACAGAAAGCATGGTGTCATTCGATTACTGTGACTGTTTGGAATTTGGTTTCATTGGTCGCCAACGTACATTACATATGTGACATCCCTAATTTCCGATATTGAAATATTGGGACAACTGGTCCAGCCTCAGCCGTTTTTTGGAGTTTTTTTTTATAACGCTTGAGGATCTAATCTAAAGAGACTACCTACCTATAAGAGCTCGCCAATGCCCATCTAAACACTTCAAAGAAAAAATATAAGAGACTTTCATCTGATTTAATAACACACTAGCTAACTACAAAAACTTCAAAAAACTTGAAACATCTTTAGATCAATGTGTGAGTCATATCAATAGATCAACAGGACTGATAACATGCAACAATAATACTCAAACATTCTCAGTGCCAAATTACGTAGATTATATTGATGAATGCTGGTCTCCCTTTGATTGAGGGAGGTTGGCGCGCTTCCCACAAGGACAGGGATGCTGGAAATTTTCTGGAATTTAGGTTAGGACAATACGTAGATTATATTTATGAATGGAAGTTAGGTTGGCCCATAAGTGTTTTACAGTGTTTATTTCTAATTATTTTGATACTCCCTCCGTCCCAATTATTTGTTTACTAATTAGCTAATTGCTGAATTGATAATATACAAGTGGTAGGTATAGCAGCCAACAAAATGGTAATCTTCTCAAACACACTTCGAGCTTCAAAGATTCCAATAACACGTAGCCGAAATGAAACCTATCCCACTATATTTAGGCAACTGTAATGAGAATATTAAAAACAGTAAATCAGAATAAGAGTAGGCAAATTTAAACCTTTGTTTACTTCGTTTTCTGACACCACATTTGTGTTAAAAAAATAGTGGAAAGGGAGGGTATCTAACTATCTAAAGCACAAATCACTTGAAGAAGCATGGAGAACTTCTACTCCATAAAACAAATTGCTCTATTTGATATACTGTATTGCGCTTACCTCCATATAAAAAAAATACAGATAATGAAATACCATTTCGTTACACTAATGTCAGTTTGTCATTGTATGTTATGTTTCAGTACCAAAGAATGGGAGGAATCACTGAAGGCCTGACATCAGAATCTGTAACATTACACTTTCAATTATCTCATTGCAGGAAACGTTGAGTTCCTAGTGGGTAATACTTACTTTCGCAGTCTAATGCATCAGTTCTGATTTCACTTTTGAGCGGCATTACATTTTTCAGGACTATTTTTAATTCTTTCGCTCCTTAGACTGCTTCCTTCAAGTGTTTTGTGTCATGATTAAGGGTGATATAGTTGTTTACTTACGTCTGTTGACTATGTTTTGCATGTTGCCTTCTTTAGAAATTAAAGGGTATTTTAGAGATTTTATATTTAAAGGGTATTTTGCGTGTTAAATTAAAGGGTATTTTAGAGATTTTATATTTAAAGGGTATTTTGCGTGTTAAATTAAAGGGTATTTTAGAGATTTTATATTTGTTACAGGGTGTTGCGTGTTGTTACAGCTTTTATTTGTTAAAGGGTATGATTAAGGGTGATATAGCTTTTATTTGTTACAGGGTGCTTTTGTTAAAGTGTGCATGAGTTTATTGGTAAGACATGTATTTCATTGCGTTTGCTTAATCAGGTTTTGTCGACTTTTTATTACTTCATATATATCATCGACTCTATTGAATACCATGGATATTGTTCATATTTAGAATTTTATACTTCACGAGTTCATGTTGTACTGAATAACATTATGCAATATTATTTATGGGAAGTAAATAGAATGAAAGGGTATTTTACTTCACATTCCATAAATATGTACTAATTATATATCTGAATGTGGAAAATTATCTCCGTTTGGCAGCCCCCTTCCCTAAAATGATAGGCACTGTTATATGACTCAATAGATAATCTTCTTGGTTAATGGTAGGTGTTGGATGCAACAATAATTGAACCTTAGGGACATGATGAAAGTGAGTGGGTGACTGGGTGGATATAGCAAGAAGACACAATTTGATTTCACGATGTAATAGATAGTTACATGAAGTAACAACAGTAATAGATATGGTAATGGTTGGCCATCAAGCTAAGTGATTTGGCTGGGAAGTTTGATCTCAATGGTATGTGATATGGTTAAAACTGATTTCACTACTAAGGTCACCATAGTATCCTGGATAAATCAGCTATTAACTGAGAACTACTGAGATTTTGTTAGTGTTAGTACAGTCAACTTGCTATTATAACTTGCATGCCAATGACAAAGCTTGATTGGAAAGCTGATTATTCAGACCAAGATTAATTGTGCATCATACTCTACCCAAGGTTGTCACCGGATTTTGAGGTAAGAGCAAGCAGATTAGAGCAACAAGGCTGTCACGAGATTATGAGGTAAGGATAAGCAGATGATAGCAACTAAGGACGAGATATGATTGCAAGAATCAGGTTGATATATAATTCTAATATACTATGTATCAAGCAATTATAAGTGAATTTATAATAATAGTCACCGAAAAAAAATTATAAAACAAAGGATGTTGCTCCTTTCAAAATTAGTTTTTGCATTCGTAATTATTACGCTTTCGTATTCACTTGCAATACTATTTTTAGCACCAGATTTGAATTATCATAAAATGTTCCACAAAGATTATATATAATGCATGCCTATTGCCTACAAATTTTAGAAGTGAGGTGATGATATATGCGAATTGACATCCTCTCAAAAACAAATTTCGTTCGTTTCGACAAAAAAATGGAGGAAAGTAATTTTGAATGAAGCATGTATTGTACAATTTCATTTCACAGTATAATATAATATTGCCAAATGTCAAACTTTAATGTCAATTTGTTTTGAGGAGGATGTAACGTGTATCTTAGATTGTTGTATTGCTCAAACTCTTATTTGAATGACAAATTAACCATACAGTAGCCTACTATATAATACAAAGTATACAAGTGGAATTTAATATATACTCACTTTGTTTTAGTAAATTGTGTAAGAGCAACCCATGCATTTTTGCACATACATGAAGAAAGCCAGCACAGAAAAGAATAATACCGTGTCTCAAAATATAAGAAATTAATCACTTAAAAGATCTTCCTTGCTCCAATCTGACACTCATTGATCAATGCCAACCCCTACTCCCACTAAAAGAAGGTTAAAAGACCATATGACGGTCCTTCAATAAACCGTGCATCATGGGTATATGCTACAAATTGGTGAAATACTACTAATTACTGTTAACTTCTTGTGTCCTTGGAACAATGTAACCTTTCAATCTTTCACCAAGCTACGTCACTCTAATCTGGAACACCACTTTCGAAGGTCAAAATTCAAAATATGTTACGTAATACTAATGTCTATGAGAAAATTCAAAATGAGTCTAGTCACACAACTCACACGGTCACACCACCTAAGATCCCTTTCCCTCCCCAGAAACAAACATCCCAAAGATGTCAATGTCGTGAGTCATAAGTCATAACTCTCATTCGAACATAACAAGAAAAGCACAAAAAATATGCACCACAATTTTGGAGTCAGAACCACAGACTAAAATGGTCATTTAATTTAAAGGGACGTACGAAACTGCATGGCCATAAAATTTTGAATACAAACCTTTCCCAAAATCTCCACCCTGTCACTATGCTTCCCATCCTAGATCTATTGATGATTTCAGGCATATAAAACTTCAAATAAGTCGACGATCCTAACCATGAACATTACCTGATATCTAACCATTTTTTTGACAATGAAACAGGAAAAGGACCCTATGGAGCCTCGCATAATTCTCCAAGTGTGTTTGGGTTGGCGGATTTGGAGGGAAAGGGAGAGGAGAGGGCTTTGGAGGGAGACAATATCCTTTGTTTGGATAGTAGAGTGAAGGTGAAGAGATTCTCCATTTCGGTCCACCAAACCAAATAATCTCCCCACCTAAAAAGGAAAGACTTGGAAGGAAAGCTCTCTTCCTCCACTACCCTCACCTTCCCTTTCCCTCCGTTTCCCCTCCCTCCCCCTCCCCCTCCCCCTCCCCTCTTTACGATCTAGTCAAAGTCATCCCAAATCTACGAAAACTAGCTTCCAATATACAAAAATAGGGCAATGTAAGCTAGATCACAGATGTAGAAGAGTCCTAATATCGACTTCGAAAAATCTGACATCCGCTCCACAAGTACGATCCAATACACTAATCTACAACCAATATACCAGCAACTACTAATCTAAATAATCCGCGACTAGAAAAAATTACTACGAGTAGAAAACAAAAATGCAAGAGAATGATCATATCATACCAGTAAGGGACTGGAAGCAATGGAGATCAAAATTATCAGCTTCAAGGAGTTCAATTCCGCTACAACCCGATACCGGGGATAGCTGCTGCGAAATGGCGTGCATCGAATGCCATAAACTCGCTAATCGCAATGTATCATTCGTATCCATTCTACCAGCTGATCCATAATCCTAATTATATATCAACATTAAGTTCATCAAAGCCTAAATCTTTCGGTACTACAGAAAACCCTAATTTCACTGATTAATTGAAGCAATGTAAGTAGTTGATTAACGAAAAAAAGGGGGGATTTGAAGTGTTTTACCTTGTAGAAGATGAGACCTCCGGATTTGTTAATTATGTACAGACAATAAATCGCCGCCATTCCTTTGAAGATGTGTAAATCAATAGAGTAATTTAATTGATCTCCTCGAAACCCTAATTTTTCTAGGGTTTCTGTGACGGAAGGAGTAATCAATTGTTAATTGAATGTTCAGATGGCAATTGGAAACCTAATTTGATTGCAGAATTACAGTTTAAAGTGACATTGATTGAAGAACTACAATTTAAAGTGATATTATTGATCAAGATTTGAGATCGAAGTAGTGTAATTTAAATTTGGGGGCCAGAAATTGAAAATTTGATTGAGGTAAGTGCACGAAGGACAACGACGTGAAGTGACGGAGGCGAAGTTAGGCTTAGGAACTAGGAAGGGTGGTTGCGGGTTAATCGGGTTGGGTGCGGGTGAAGTCGATTCATGTCGGAAATTTTGGATTTGTAATTCGCAAGTATTTTGGTTAGATCGGATTATTTTGGATTTAGTTATTTTCAAGTGCGATGTTAATTAATTATTTAATTGTTTTGAAAATAAATACAACAATAAATATTTGGATAGGATCGGAAGATAATGTTATTCGGATATGAATAAATATAGATCCTCTATTTAATTGTAGATTTGGGATTCGGGTTGCACAATTTTGTCGGTGTAAACTACATATATGATAGATCATTTTCTAATTTGTAACAAGCTAGCCCATGAGGCCAACTTAATTACTAGTTCGAAGAAGATTCTCAACTTCAAAATTTACCTTATTTCTTGAATGTTTAAAATTCAGCTTTTTACAAGAAAGTAAAACTTAAAATTTCATAGATGTCATGGTATAAAGTATTTGTTTAATAGATTGATCTTACCGAAGTTTGATGAGCCCTAAAGATAAACTTGAAACTACGAAGAGCCTAAACTGAATCTTAATAATACATCAATATAGCTATATCATCCTGTTGTTCTTTAATCATCGCAAGTAAGCATATATAATTCATATCACCAAGCATCCCCAATCGTAGCCCCAATCTGAACAGCTTGGTTATCGAGTAATTAACTATTACATGATCCTCAAATATAACTTACTTTTTCAAATGAGCTCATTTGAAGAAGTTCAAATTACATCAAATTGATCAATAGCCGAATACCGATGTTATAAATTACATTTAACTTGAAATGAGATGTAGATCGTCAAAGTCTACTAAAACCTAAATAAGTAGACCAACTACCATGACCATGACCCTTGAAAGGCCAATAGAGAGCCACGCCTTACAACAAACTTTGCATTCGTAGTTCGTTTATGTTCCCACATTTCCTAGTCCTTTAGTGTCTCCTTCCTCATTATAAAATCCCATCATTTTGTTTGTTAAATTCCTCCCACTTTTTTTGGCGCTCACTTTTCTCACCTCTCTTATTCTTCTTCTTCACTTTTTTCCCATCAAATTAAAAACATTAATTAATTGATAAAAATGGTGCAACCAAATATAGAGATCAACGGTCTGAAATTCACGTACCCAGGAATCGACGGCCATCCGCCACCGGGATCCACTCCTCTTATTCAAGATTTTTCAGCCACTCTCAATGCCGGTGACCGATGTCTCCTTGTCGGCTCCAATGGCGCTGGTGAGACGATATTAATTAAATCATTGATTGACTTTCAACCATCCGCTTTAGTTTTCTCATATAACACTGTCTCATAATAATGTTAGTTAATTGGTTAATTACCCGAATTCTCATATGACGCATTGATTTTGTCTCATAATAATATTAGTCTTAAGTCTTAATTACCTGAATTCTCATATGACGTTGTCGGTTGTCTCATAATAATGCTAGTTAGTTGGGTCTTAATTGTCCGAATTCTCATATGAAACTGTCTCTTAGTAATGTTAGTTAATTGCGTCTTACCCGAATTCTCATATAATAATGTTGGTTAATTGAGTCTCACCCGAATTCTCATATGACACGATCTCATAATAACGTTAGTTACTTGGGTCTTAATTACCAGATTTCTCATATGACACGGTCTCATAATAATGTTAGTTACTTGGGTCGTAATTACCCAAATTCTCATATGACATTGTCTAATAAAGTTAGTTAATTGGGTCTTAATTACCCGAATTCTCATATGACACGGTCCCGTAATAATGTTAGTTAATTGAGTAGAGTTGTTTTATTGGTCCATAGTGTAACATTTAGTATTTGTCTGAATTAGGGAAGACAACGATATTGAAGATATTGGGAGGGAAGCACATGGTGGAACCACACATGGTTCGGGTTCTAGGGCGATCCGCTTTTCATGATACTGCCTTGACTTCTTCTGGTGATCTCTGTTATCTTGGTGGAGAGGTACTTGATTTCTATTTTTTAATCTCTTTTTATTGTTTTTAAATAAGTAATTGAGCTATAATTTCTAATGGGAACTATAAACGGGTTTTGAACCCGGGTTTTTAGGTGCCCGTCCCCAACAATTTAAGATTGTTGGCGAACAATTGCAAGACTAACTATGTTTGTTTTAGATGACTGTTAATCAGAAATGATTATATGTGTTATTGTTCTTAGACTGAATCAAGAGAACACACATTTTCAAATTCGAGTTATATGGGTTATCAGCATTAATGATGTTTATTGGTGCAGTGGAAGCGAGATGTTGCTTTTGCTGGATTTGAAGTTTCTATACAGATGAATATATCTGCTGAGAAGATGATATTTGGAGTAGAAGGTGTAGATCCTGACAGAAGAGCAGAACTAATCAAGGTATGTTGCAGCAACATTTTCTACTGCTGATGCTGATGCTGATGCATACCAATTTGTTCTTACTAGCAGTAATCATGGCTGAGAGTTTCTCGAAATTAGTAGTTAAATACTACGGAAAATAAGTATGTTTCTTGCAGTTTTAGTGCTGTAAAAACCACATATATGATCAAATCATCAAGACATGTTAAATATCGTAACTTATCTCCTCAACAAAGCTAGCATGCACAAATTTCTTTTACTGTTAGAAGTGTTAACTAGCCACACTTTCTTCTCACCCTCGGCCTAGAATTTTTTTGTGTAAAAGGAGCCACAAAAGAAAGTTTCGATGCGGACAGGATTTCAACTAACGCAGCTCATAAGTAGCAGAGTGGGCCTAAATAATCAATAAATTGTATCACTCGCAACTGGTAAAAAAAGCTGCAGCGGCTGCAAATAGTATGCGCATCATGTATGGTTTGCTAGTAGAGGGTGAGCCAGTGAGGATATGGGAAGTGAGGGGTTTTATCCCATTTCTGATGTTTTGATGTCGGTGTTGAGAAAATAGGAAAATGAAATTCTATTTGACTGTATAATATTCCTTCAACTACACACAAGCTTCACATGAATGCGCCAGTGGGACACGCATATCCGCGTCTAGCATAAGCTCGTCATTTATATTTCAGCTTGTGTAGCAGTTGGTTCAAATTGTAGTAGTGAATTTTGATGATCGGAGAATGAAGATAAAAATTAAGTAGAGAATATGATTTTGGGAAACACATATGTTCCAAGTTTCTAACTTATCGACTTCAAACTATATTACTTAGATTAGAAGTATGAAGAAAAGGGTTGTATTACTTGTATGTAAAGAAAGGAAAATGAAACAAACTATTGTCTTCAAATAGGTACTCGACATCGATCTGTCTTGGAGAATGCACAAGGTATCTGACGGTCAGAGGAGAAGAGTGCAAATATGTATGGGTCTTCTGAAGCCATTCAAGGTATACTTAACGTCTTTTGGCTTCAGCTTCTTTGTTCATGGGATCTGTTTGATTGTACTCCATATTATATGCCGTTAACCCTTTTTTTGCTGTTTTATAGGTTCTTCTACTTGACGAGATCACAGTCGATCTTGACGTACTGGCAAGGGCCGACCTTCTTAGTTTTCTCAAGAAGGAATGTGAAGAGAGACATGCTACAATCATCTACGCAACACATATATTTGATGGACTTGAGAGCTGGCCGACACATATTGTGAGCTTAGCTTAAGCTTTTCCGCCTTATTATTGCATTAAGAATCTTATGTTCAGCGGTTTTTCCTATTAAGTTAACTTAAACATTGTCTTCTTCCAATAGGTATATGTGGCTCATGGCAAGTTGCAGCTATGTATGCCTATGGATAAAGTTCAAAAGCTGAGCAAGATGTCACTCATGGTAAGTTCCTTGTTATCAAGGTGTTTTACTTTTACTTTGTCGAGTAGGAATCAGTCGTAGCGTTCATTCATTATGCATCATTCACAAACACAGGGATCACAATTGCCCTTGAAGGCACTGTGGTAATGGATGTTTTTCTGTAAGAGTCTTAGTGACGAGACTCAAGAGGTCGTGATTTATTGTACTATTTTAGCTAAGCTCCTAATTTCTGTTTTCTTTTATCTGTTGGAAAGTAAGCCATATGGCAGTTTTGATGTTAGGTCACGAGAATCAGCACTTAATGGCTTTACCAGTTAACATTTAACAACATTACCTTAGTGCCTCAGAGTCTCGAAATGATGGAATAAAGGGGATTCGGATGTATGTAAACACGAGAGAATTGTTTCCAAAACCTTTGCTGGCTAAAGTAGCTCTTAATTTGTTAGTGTTGTATTTTCTCCGTTAATTTCAATTATCAGCTAGCTATTGGGGAAGGATCACTCAGAAGGCTTTAAGATGACAATTTTTTGGGGGTTTTGTTAACAGAGAACTGTCGAGAGTTGGTTAAGGAAAGAACAAGACGAAGAAAGGAAACGAAGGAAAGAAAGAAAAGCAAAAGGGCTACCAGAATTTGAGAAGAAAATTGATGGGAGCCGAGTGATAGGAGACCCTGCTCATGTTGCATCTCGTGCTACCAACAATGGATGGGCTGCAGGAAGGCTTCATTCCACTGTTGCTGGCGAAGAGAACTTCACTCTCAGTTCAAACCGCGTTCTAAGATAGTAGCCTTTACTTTCTACATTCAACTTCCATGTTTGATTCTTCGAGATGCCATTATTACTTTCAGAAGCCGATGTTCATGCCTTCTGCAAGGACAATAGTTCCAGAATTACACATTACAGATTTACACATTTGTAATATCTCAATTATATTGCTTACTAATGCATAAATCTATTAAGTTTCTATAATTTTATTATTATTTCATAAATGCCAATTATTTTTCACGTCATAAATGGCAATTAATTTTCACGTCTGTACAACTTCTCTGCATTTCTGTAGTGATCAAGAAACATAGTTAAGCCTTTTTTTTATTTTTTTGACATCGTAGTTAAGCCGTGAAGGCATAGTCCCTTGACTGTCTAACAGAGCATTATGAAAACAAAAACCTAAAACTAGGCTTAGTTAAGGATATATGAGGCGCTGTTTTAGATGGCCCTCGTACTGGCAATATAGGCTATATGTAACCGTTGCCAAAAAAAAGGATATTAAAGGCAGTATTATATGTAATTCCCTATGACGCAACTTGGGTGAGAAGTTGCACAGCACATCCAAATCACAAGAAGGTGAAATGTGATTAAACTATAATGAGGCTCAACTTCTCAACTACAATTCAAAGTGCTGTCAATATTTCAGCCCTAAACCCTCGGGTGAGCAACGCCAGTAAGGATGCCACTGGCTGAATACTAAATAAGTGGTATTGAGGATCGTCAAAGTGAGTTCAAAGAACCCCGAGTCTGAACCCTGTATAGGTGAGGTTGTGGCTCAAGTGGAACAGGTGAACGGGAATTGTAGTCACTGAAGGATCAAAATCACCAAAATTTAGATAACAAAACTTGAGTTACCCATTCAACAAAAATCTAGATTACAAAATACGAGTAATTGCAATTACTATTTTTGTACTGCAGTCTCAACCTTGATCATTGATCAAAAGAATGTGACCATCAATAGAGTGTATTATGAACACCTCACGCACTACGGCTTACATTTCAGAATTATATTAAGAATCTACAAAGTATTGATGAAGCAAATTTACTGTCAAAATAAAAATAGCTAGATAAACATAACTACATGACTTGATTTCATTATAGAACATAAAAACAAAAGGCCTATTAGTCAACAGCAGCTCACTTCAACCCTGGTCCTAAGCCGAACCCGTCATCTAAGCCTGCAAAAACATGGAACAATAGGTTAAATAATGCAAAGTTGAAATATAATCATAAATTAACCTCAAAAGTTCTAAATAATTATACGAGGCAGTCTCGTGAAAATTTATCATGGATTTGTCTCCTAAGATATTTTTGTGTTTCTTATAATTGACTTATGATAAAAAAAAATTCATTGTTTCTCTGAAGTCCGAATAATTATACGAGTCAGTCTAGTATAATAATTATACGAGTCAGTCTAGTATAATAATTATACGAGTCAGTCTAGTATAATTATATGAATTTGAGTTTGTTCTAAATGCATACCTTGCTTGCAATGTTGTTGGACAGCCAGTCCAGACCCTCATAAAGCCCCTCACCGGAGGTTGCACATGTGCTTTGGATATACCTGCCGTAACAAAGAACGGGCCTCAGTACACTTCAACATTTAATATTCTATTAATTGTGGACAAAATAGGGTTCTGGGCATATAACCAAGGAAAATAACTAACTGGCAATATGCAGGGAGCGTAGATTGAAATTGAACCATTCAATATGTGTTCAACTTTCAATATGATTAATATTAATATGTTGAACATGCATTTGAGACCCACTTGTGCAAATTTCTGGCAGGTCAACTTACCAATGACGCTGACGAAGGGAATGAAGACCAAGCTTGTCAGTAATCTCTGCAGCAGTCATTGCATTTGGAAGATCTTGCTTGTTGGCAAAAACAAGCAGCACGGCATCCCTCAGCTCGTCCTAAAAAGGAGCATAGAACAAAACACCACAATGATGAGATTCCTCACACACTTAACAATAGATCTAATCTAGATAAAACCTTAATTTGTTTACTTCCGTGCAAGCTTACCTCATTCAGCATTCTGTGCAGCTCATCCCTTGCTTCAACAGCTCGATCGCGATCATTACTATCCACCACAAAGATTAGTCCTTGGGTGTTCTGGAAGTAATGCCTCCACAAAGGACGAATCTGATCACGTGTAAAATAATTAGAATAAATACTAAAGGATGCAATGTCTATGCATGATGTCTAAATCATTAAATGTGCGTTAACTCATGAATTCCACATTTGCATAGACATGCAAGGAAATTCACAAACAAACTCAGTTCACTTTAGCTTATGATGACGTAGAGTGCAGATTCAAGGATAAGTAATCAGCACTGGACCATATATAAGCATTGAAGAACTATAATCAAATCTTTGCAAACCATATAATATGAAAAATATACATGCCGTAGGATGATTTCTGTCATCACAAATTTAAGGACATAAAGGCTATATGGTGAAATCGTGGAAGTAAGCAAAGCTTAGATTTTTTTTTTATGGGCAGACAAAAACAGAAGTCAGCATAGGACCATCCGTAATCACATACATCAATCTTTCAAGCAAAAATAATAATACTCCACAATTTAGTGCCAGAGGATCAGATGTCAGCCACAGCATGGATAGCCTTCCCTTAACATTACTAAAGAGAAAACTGAAAGACGAGGTAGCATGAGTTTATGTAGCTTATGATTATGTTAAGTGCTGAACTGCTGATGATAGAATGTGTAATCAGCACAGGACCGTCAATAAGTACAAAGTTCAAAAATATAAACAAGAACAATGAGACAATAAATGGTCTGAACGAGTGAAGGTTTAAAAGTGTTGACATGTAAATGATGTCATGTAACAAAAGAAAAAAAAAACTAGGAAATAGGTAACCATCATGAAGTGCTTAAACATAGAAGAAATAATTCTTAAAATATGTGCCACAGAATGGATTATCTACATTGATATGACAGGAAAAACTGAGGGACAAGGCAGTAAAATCTTAATAACTTACAATTGCACCCAAATCCAAATATCATAATAAATATAGCAGAAATAAAACTTCCATGCATTCCAAAAAAAAATGTAATAAATAGCAGGTGACGAAAAGAAAGCATCAAATAACAAATAATCACCTTGTCTTGACCTCCAACATCCCAAACAGTGAAACTGATGTTCTTGTATTCCACGGTCTCGACATTGAATCCTATACATAAAGCAAAGGATGAATTATCAAAACTGCTGACCATTTTCCAACAACAAAAAACTGATTAATTTTGTAGATGTTATTATGTTGACCTCAAACATTGCTTTGCTTTATATTATGCATACAGTGAACAACAGTCATTCAAAATTCCTATTTTGGGAAAACATCTATATTGTCATCAATTTCCATCACCCTCCCTAGCCAATCTCTCCGCTCATTTACCACTTACACCCATCATTCATGCCTTAATCAACCGAAATCAGACGATTCAATCTATCTGCAATGTGTAGCCGCAAAAAAGTTCATAGATTTAAATAAATTTAAAAGGAACTTGGTTCTCTGCCACATATCACTAAATTTATGTTGAATTAGAACCTATTCTCTCTCCAACCTATAACGAAAATCACCCAAGATCAAAAGTGAGCCTCATGACTCCACAATCCAATAAGACAAACTGAAATAGACATTGAGATACCAAAACATTGCCCAATAACTAAAATTGCCCAGTACAAGTTCACCCTTGACGCATTTAGGACAGCCTTTAACTCACAAAATACAAATCAAAACAGAACCTCAAAAGAAACATATAGCCGGTGAGATAATGAATTCTGAGTTAAAAAACCATAACTTGAGTCAATATCCTATCTTAAATCACACAGCCATCAACAGAACAGCGACAACAATAATTTCAAGCAATCCTAACTAACCCCATCAAAATCCAATCAAGGTCCATTGCATAGAATCATATTGCATAAACTTCCATGATAACAGCAACGCATAAATAACAATAATAACTAATCAAATCAACTAAAGTCAAAATGTTAAAAATAGATAAGGCAAAGAGATCATACCAATGGTGGGAATGGTGGTGACGATCTCACCAAGCTTGAGCTTATATAAAATGGTGGTCTTACCAGCTGCATCGAGACCTACCATCAATATCCTCATCTCTTTCTTCGCAAATAATCTGCTGAACAACTTCGTGAATGATAACCCCATCGTTTCCTACAAATCTGTCGATCAAACATCATAAGATTACTTTATCTAATCAAAACCGTCAAATTAAAACCTTAAGCAAACAAAATTAATAGTATCATTTATATGATTTGCGATTATACATCAATGATCGCCGAATTACGAAATCTAAAATCAAAAACAATAGAAATTGCAAAATTCATTAAACATTAAAATCAACAAAATTATTGCATTTCTTATATTTGTGATCATACATCAATCCAAAACATATTACCTATTTAATTGACAACAAAGCATGTCAAAAACTATAGAAATCGTCGAATTAAAACCATATTAGCATTTCTAAGCTTTGCGATTATAAATCAATCCGAAACATATTACATGAGATTGCTAAATTATGAAATCTAAAAATCAAAGCAATAGAAATCGCCGAATTATGAATCCTAAATCAACGAATTTATAGCAAGTCTTATATTTGCGATTATACATCGATCCGAAACATATTACCGATGTAATTAAGAACAAAGGATGTCAAAAACCATAGAAATCGTCGAATTACGAAACCCTAATCAAACAAAACTCCAGCATTCTTTAGATTTGCGATCGCAAACAAATCCAAAAAAAAATTATCGATGCAATTGAAATCAAAACAACTAAGAAACGATTAAAATGGCGGAATTACGAAATACGTAATCAATAACATTAAAACATTTCTTAGATTTGTGATGTTACGAGAAATTTTACCGAATCAAAAAAAAAATTACGATACAGATCTAATTAATAATATGAAATCTGATGATTATGATGATGAAGATTATGCATATATAATGAAATGATGATTTTAATAAGAAATGCGAAATTGTATAGAGAGAGAAAGATAAGCTTACATGACGGAGGAGAGAGAAACTTAGGGATTGTTTTATTTCGACGGCTGGTATAAGTGAGTTATTTGTCTCTTCAAACCATTTTATATTGCCTCCATTCAATGGGCCTTGTTTTTTAATCGGTTTTATATACGACTTTCTCACATTTCGAGATGTTGCGACCTCGTTTTAAAAATTGTATTTTAACCGGAAATGATAGTTGACCTTGTGTATATGATTGAAATGTTAATGTATACATTAATATATTTCTTATATATCAGTGACGGATCTTGAGAAAAAATTTAATGTGAGCCAAATATATACTCCCTCCTATTCAGAGCAATGTTCTCCCTTCCCATTTGGCACAAATTTTAAGGTTTTGAATTAAATAAGCAAAAGTAATGTAGTGGGGGTAAGGTGATTGGATAGAGGGAATGTATTGTGGCCAGTAGGGCAGAGCATGGATCGGATATCCGATCCGAACTGAACTTTCGGATCGGATATCCGATCCGATTTTTCATTTTTTCACTATCCGTTATCCGATCTGAATCGTTCGGATATCCGAAAATTGATATCCGAAATTTTCGGATCGGATATCCGAATATCCATTATCTGATCCGGTTTTAATTAATTCATTGTTTTTTCCAAAAAGAAAAAGGGAAATGCAGTAGTTATCTAATCCGATTTTAATACATGCATTGTTTTTTATAATACAAAAATAATTAGAAAAAAATGCAGTAGTGATGTTCAACTTGTCACTCAAGCTCATTTTCTTTACTTCAAATTCAAAATATATATTTACATGTTACAAATACTAAGATCTGGTTACAAATACTCAGTTGTAGTTTAACCTATACGCAGAAATTGAAACAAACATGTCACCTTCTACAAAACCCTTGTTTATATTTCCTACAAAACCCTTGTTTATATTTCCACAATCCTAGTTTGAAGTTGTTTACTTCTGTTGTCATTGGTCGTCATCACCTTAATCGTTGTCCCTTTTTTAGGAGTTTATGTAGAAATGGCCAGTAGAGTAGATGATGGGAAGGAGATAATAAAAATTAAGTTATTGAAATATTGAAGGTAATTTACAGCTCTAAAATGAGAGAGAGGTTGAATTTAGATTAGATGAGGTGCTTGCTTGAAAAATAATGGAGATGAAATTTCAAGATGATGATTTTGGTGAATGGTAGATGACGGCTGGAATTTTGGTGAATGGTAGGTTAAAAATCTTCATGTATCCATATTATATAGCTCAATAAAGCCCACATGTTATCATAGACAACAAGGCCCAAAAGTGTTATTCAACGGCTAAAATAAGAAATTAGCCAAAGTTAACAAATTTCGGAGCGGATACGGATATCCGAAATGTTGATAACCAGTATCCGTAACCGATCCGGTATCCGAAAATTTCGGATCGGATATCCGATCCGAAACCATTTTTCGGATCGGATATCCAGTTTTTCGGATCGGATATCTGATCGAATCGGATAATCGAATTTTTTGCTTAGCCCTAATTGTGGAGTATTATTGTGGAGTGAAGTGATTAAAATAATTATTGTTGTGGGGTAAGGTGATTAAAATAAGATAAAGTATGGGTATTGTGGGGTATTGTAGTGGGGTAATGTGATTAAAATAAGTATAAAAGTTTACCAAAAAAGGAAAGGGGAAGGTATTGTGAATAAATGAAAATGGAAAGGGGGAATATCATTGTGAATAGGAGGGAGTAGTTAATTTGTCAAATGGGAATCAACATAAATTTACACAGTTGGTAAGTGTGAAAAACCGACCCTCATTTTAAAAGTACGCACTTATAATTCATAAATCTAATTTTTTGTTTTAGCAAATGAAAGAAATTAATGTCAAGAAGAGTTAGTTTGTCTTCGATATTTCGGATGTGTCTATTTTAAGAAAATTTAATTTGTTTTCACTATTTCTGACGTATCTATGCTAAGTAGTTTTGGGATTAAAAAAAGGCACTTGTGCGATACCCGAAAGAAAAACTAGCATAATAAAACGAAGTAAGAAAAATCAATATAACAGCATAATATATGAGTTTTTTTATTTTTAAATATGGGTCATCCAAAGGCAAGGTAAATGGGAATAATAATATAGGATCAATTGTTGAAAACACCCTTATGTGTTCCACTTTTTAAATTTAATACCTTATTGGAAAAAAATTTAAAACTTAATAACCTACACTGCTACTCCGATCAAAACTTGGTACCTTAAGTAAATTCGGGCGAAAAAAAGTCGCATATTCCGTTCACTTTTCAAAATTTCCACCAAAGTTCATAATTTATCCCTAGTATACCCTCATGCTAGCATCATGCCTTCATCCTCTTCCCTTTCATCTTATAAGTATAAGTCATCTTATATCTTCACTCTCACCATTTTCACTATTTATCCCCTTTCAAATCTTCTTCTCCTTAAGGTCATATGTTTCTTCCATTTCATTACATTTATAAGTATGTTTCGTTTCAGTTAATTTCTTTTTATTTTTGTAAACTTAAATGTTTGTATTTTCTGAATTAGGGTTCATAAAATTAGGAGTTAATTTTATGAATTTGGTATTTTTTCAGAAAAATGTCAATTAGTAGGTGCGATTCATCCTTTAGTTCTTCTTCTGATGTTCAACGACGGTGTTTTTGTGGGATCCCAGTTCGTCGATGCAAATCTTGGACTCATTCTAATCAGGGAAGGTTATTGGAAGTATGCAAATTTTACAACCCGGAAACCAATTTTAGTGGATGTTTGTTTTTGCGATGGGTTCATGAAGCACAAATTGAGTGGCAAAGGAATGATATTTACGAGCTAATGAAGGAGAAGAACATCCTAAAAAGTGAAGCATCCATTTTGAAAGAAGATTTGCAATTTCTACAAGAAGAGAGGAACAAAGACAAGTTGATCAATGATCGATCCTTAATAATCAAGAAGAGAGGTAGAAACTAGGGTTTAATAAATAAATTTTAAATGAAATTAAAAGAGGAGAGAGTGACAATACTTATTGAACAATCAATGATTGATCCTTTGATAACCAAGAGAGTTGATCTTCTATTACTGTAGAGGATCGATTTAAAACAAGAGAGGAATGAGTGTTGAGATTGTTGGTAATTTGAAGGTAATTTGGGGAAAACAAGTAAGATTATTGGGAGAGGATTGAGTGTTGAGAGTGTTGAAATATATGATATATAAAGCCGAGTTATAAGGGGTAATTTATCTTTTTTTTTTTTTTTTGCCTTAATTCACTTAAGGTACAAATGTTTGATCAGAGTAGCACAGTGTAAGATATTAAGTTTTACAAAAATTTTAATAAGATATTAAATTTTAAAAACTGGAATATATAAGGGTGTTTGCAACAATTGATCCAATAATTAATTACTCATTCAATATTGTGTTTACAACAATGGTGTTATTGGTGAAATATCTTTGACATTGAGATGCTAGTTCTTCAATTATATGTTAGGACTTGGGCGCTGGCAAGCTAGTCTGCTTCAGTCAAATGCTAGGACATGTGCTTTGGCTTTTGGGCCATAAAAATTAAATGTCGAACACAGTAACGTAGGGTGTGTTTAGAAAATAATTTAGATAGCCCAATAAATTGACAACCTCGGTGATACACTCCGTTAGAAATGCAGGGTGGGCCGGGCTCAGACCCGTCATTACTTATACATATTACTCGTTGACTTTTTATCAGTTGATCACGGTGAGTGCATGATAAACATGACTAATTAGCTAGTTCCTTCCTCATGTGCTGAAAACTAATACTCCCTCCTAGAGATGACAATGGATCCAGGACCCTATTCAGATCCGCGGATCCGAATCCTAATGGAGCGGATATGGATCTCATTTTTACGGATCCAATGGATATGAGTCGAATATGAATCCTAAAAAATTTACGCGGATTTGGTATTGATCTTGTTGTTATAATTTCATAAAAATCTTAATTCCACAAGTAAATTTTTAAATGATAGATTATGTTATCGATAAGTTTTAAGTTTTGGGGAAAAAGTTTCAATCCCCCCCTCCTAATTATAACCCAACATTTTCATAGTCGATATTCCAAATTCTCATGTAAAGTTGTCGAACTGTGTAAACGACTTATTTTTATTTAAACAAGTACGATAATGTTGGTAAAATAACACTCCTAATCCCTACATACCCTTACATTTTTGCACAAGTTAAAACACTAATATACATCGAGGTAACATCAAGTCTATCTTGTGACGGATTTTCCGTCACAAACTTGCGACGGATCAAGTACTACTCATGTAGATAAGACAAAAAAGAATGCTACTCCCGAAGCATTTTGCTTCTGTCTTATCTACTCAATAGTTAATATTTGACAAATCGCAAGTTTGTGACGGATATGTCGGTCCGTTACAAATGAGAATTTGTGTTAGAGGAAAAAAACCCGTCGTCTAGGAGTGTAGGAGACATAATTGTTTCAATGTTTCAACTTTGAATGTCCCTCCACAGTTCCACACTTGGTTTCTCAGTTATCAGTCTCTACCAATCCAATTACCGTAAGCTACTCAATTAATTACTGTTACATTTGCTTCATACTTTACACTTCCTTGTTATAATCCTCGAACATGAATGCTAAAGACAGTAATTTAATCACTGTTCCAAATTGTTATTTTTCAGATTATATTGTTGTCTGTAGCAACCCATTTTTGTGAATTATTTGTGGGGTTTACGTTTGATTGTCTGTTTTTACCTAATTTTGTACCTAATTCATGTACCCTTTAACTTGCTCATAATCAATTTTGATGCTTTTTTTGCAATTTTTTGTGGCATTTATTATAATTGATGTAATGTTATGGAGTAGTGCTTTGTGTTTGTAACTGGGGTGGCTCTGTGGAGATTTGGTCTTTGAAAGAACGTCGGATTCGAAAGAGGGTAAATTACTGGCCAAAAACCAAATACTTCCTCCGTTCCAATCATTTGATTGCGTCTTTTATTCTCTGTGACGGATATTTTAATAAAAAAGAAACACATGAATGAGACAAAGGAAGTACTTGGTATACTACCTCCGTCCCGGTCATTTGTTTACTATTTCCATCTGAGGGTGTTTCATTTATTTGTTTACCTTTCTATATTAAGTTGGTTTTCTATGAGTAATTTGACGAACCAATGAGACTATTGTCTAGTTGTCCACTAAGTAGAGCCACAAATGTTCACCTACTCTTTTCTTAATCTTTGTGCCAAAAGCAAAGCTAAACAAATGACCGAAACGGAGGGAGTGTTTTTTAGTAGTGTACTGTTTTATGCTGCGAGCTCACAAGTATGAATTATGATTAATGTTGGTCTTCATTCATTCATTGATTTCTGTACATAAATTGCAGAGTGATTTCGTAACTTCATTTGTGTTGTATATTTTTCCTTTTCCACAAACGGAGACAATTTTGATGGTTGATGTGTTTTGTAACGACATCGACAGTACCACCCTTCAATGATTGTACTTGCTAGTAAGGATTTGCTTCTATAGACTACATTGTTAACTTCAGTATTGGGCCAAGTATTAATTAAGACTTGCCAATCACATATTTGTGTGTTCACTATCATTGAAATGTCCTTATTTGAAAATTTGCAGTGGATTTTTATTGTGATTTGGTTAGGTAGGTTTGATGATAAGCCATAAATTTTGAGCGATTTATAACGTCAAAGATTTCCAAATCGATACATCGATCGAAATGACGCTTATTTGCAATTTTTTTTACATCAGGAACTTGCCTATTCCACTACCAATTGGTCTTGTGAGTTGTGAACTTGTGATAGGAACTTAATTGGGGTTATAATGTGTATTCTCTACTTGTGCAGGCTATAATGAACTGAACACTTAACATTGTTTAATAAGCGTGATAACCTTCCAAATTTCTCCTTTCAATTTGTCAACTTTGAACTAATTTTATTTCTTCCATATGCAAATTTGGTAGCTTTTGGATGAGTGTTGGCACTTAGCAACAATTTTGCTCAAGAATAAAGCGTTATGTGGCTGTGTAAGTTAAGCTGTGACGGTTGCTTTCTCGTGTGAAGTGGAGCTTGTAAAGAGGAGCTCGAAAAAAGACAAATATAGGATGAAATGGAACAAGCAGCCCAAATTATTCGATTACGTAAGCCTGGTATCATTTGGAAGAAAGCCCAAGCTTGGTTGTGCAAGGGTCTACCCCATAACATAAGCCTGGTATTCGGGGCTTGGATTACCATTCGCATTTCTGTAGATATGTGGTATTGTGGTTGTGCCATTCCTTGAAATTATAACAACTTTAGATTGCAAAATAAGTAGTCACGAAATATAGCGAGAAAATACAGAAGAAAATGTATAAATATATTGGCTATGAATGCGACTACATTTCTCGAAATTCAAAGATTAGGAAGTATTGATTCTTTGTTTATCGACGATGTTTCCAATTTGTTTATTTTTTTATTTTATTTTTAATAGAGGCTGTGATTCCAGTATGGTGGCCATATTTGTTGTCATTGTTGTTGTCATGATCCTTTCACTTGAATGATTGTATTTTCGTGCCAGTTGTGAATTTGTGATTAAGGTCTCATGGATATTATTTAGTGTTTTGTACTTGATGAAACCATCTCAGCAATCACTATCATTAGCATTACCCTTTGTTCCCTACTTCCGTTGTCTTCGATACAGCTCAATGGGCTTACATATCTATGGGATTTATCATTTATGGCATGGGATATGTGATCCTCCGATACTCTTTTCAACTGTGATACTGTGATGATACTTAGCAGCTTTCTACTTTATAGTTCATACCACAGAATTATAGTTGAGTACTCTTTAAATTGCATATGCATGTACATGTCTTTGTAGGAATTCCATAATCCATAGCAATGAATTCTAATAATCTGTACCACTTTAGTTTGCTAAATTTCTGTCAACTTTATTGTAGTTTTATTCCTGATTTTGGCAGTCTCAGGTCTCAACAGATTGTTTATGTTGTGTTTTTCGTTCACGTATCACTACAGTTTCGGATTAACCCTTATCCACCTTCTCCATTATTTCCATCTCCATCCCGTCCACAATATTCGGCCCGACCTTCCATCAAGACCATCCCACCCACCTTCCAGCCCTTGATAACTCCTTCCTGAAAACCCACCTCCGCCCCGGGAACCATCACCCTAATGGAGGCTGAATTTTCTAGGGTTGGGGAGGGTTGTTTGGTAGGCTGAGGGTGGGATGGTCGAACGGCTGGAGGCGAAGGGTGAGGTAGTTGGGTAGTGAATGAGATGGAAATATTTGACTATGTCAACACATGTAGGAAGAATTTATAGCCATTCTAACAAGACACACACACACACTTGTCAGTAGTAACAGGAAGTTCATTGTCTTTTAGGATGAATGTATTTGACTTGGTCACCAAAGGGGCCTATTTCAGTAGAAATGGCCACTATAATCCCATGAACACCTTACCTCATTGGATGATTCGACTTTGGTTTTGATTATCAAAACATGCTTGATTAGAGTCCGTAGTTTCGATAGCGTCAAGTGTATATTGTAATACTTCGGATCATTGTCTGTCGCAGGTCCCCTAGACGTCCAAGAAGAGAACCTTCAAACTTTTGTAGCTTTGCTGGTTCAATAGAGTATAATGCTATCCTAAAGGCGATTTTCCAAGCAGGTGCGCGGACTTTAGCTCAGATGTTCTATATGCGTTTACTCACTGCATGATAGCTTTCTCTTCTTTGCACGACTTATGGTGTTACTGTTGCTGCATTGAAGGAGAAAGGTTTACTGTCCAATACTTTGCTATACAAAAAATTAAGATGTACCATGTATTACGCTTTTACTTTTACTAGAATCCATCACTTTTAATAAATAAATAAATATAAAAAAAACTCGTCAAACGGGATTCGGAAAGTTGAATCTTATAACTCTAGAGAGACTATGCTCGGTCATATGCAACATTTTGCTATTTTCCCAATCTCCTGCAATTACAAAAATACTGTTTTAATTTGAGCCTTTTTCGTTATTTTGCACAAAAATATCTTAGATATTCTGAGGACCAGTAGGCCAAAAGGGATGACATCTATCATCAATGGCTTTAAATTCACATCCTAGAATATCTTCTAGATACTGTTAATTAAGACTTGTAACAGGAAGTTCGTCGCTTTTATGATCGAGGTATATGACTAGGTCAACTAATTTGTGTGTCTTGCTTGAAATAGCCATTACTTTCCTGTTCCTCATCATGCCTTACCTCATTAGATGATTAAACTCGGGTTTTGACGATCAAACATATTTAATTAATGTTCATAATTTTGACCGCTTCTCCAGCAAGTGATTCTTATAGTACTGTGATTTATGTATGACATAGGCGCCGAAGAAGAGAACCTTTCAAACTTTTACTGGTTCAATATTTTGCATGCTTCTTAAGAAACAATATTCCTAGCAGGTGCGCTTATACACTCTTTTACTCTTCTTCGTCTTCATGATTGTGTGTGTGTCTGAGTTTGTTTACTTATTGATCGCCTATAAGGTGAAATGCTGCATAATGTACTCTTGGATAAATCACAGACACTGCATGTGCAAGGACTGTATTGAAATTTTCTGAAACTTATAGCAAAGTCCTGCAATTTTATCCAGTGAAACTGTCATTTTTACTTCAGGTTTTAATGAAATCTGTCATTTATTTGATTTTTTACACGACAATCATTGCACTTCAAGCGACATTTTTCGAACAATTCTACTCAGTTATCTATTATAGCTCAAAAATAATTATCCTGTTAATTTTTCCATCGACTTCCCCACGCTGTATCGGAGCCTGTATGAAAGCATTGTGTATATATCTACCTGTATGCAATGTTCCAATTTGACTCTGGTAGGTTTTTACGGCCAACTCTAGTAGCTTATGTTCAACACATTTCCGTTAAATGCTTAGTTGTATACCGTACCAGAAGCCCAGAGCATAGACGGTAGGCATCGGTCTTTTATAGAAAAGCAGCCTGGACGGTAAGAAAATCACGTTTCCTCGTATTCTTTAGGCAGCCTTAATTCTACTGTATGTTAGGCTTTAAATGTGGCCAGTATTGTCCCACGCCAAAAACATGGTAATTCTATCTAACGTCGACGTAAGGGAATGACAATCAAAGACGGAATCCTAACTCGAAACCTGCAAGATCTCACTTTTGCCGATTTCTTTAATAAATGGCGATTTATATACCGCCCAAAACCTTCAAAGTCATCCGTATTAACCGGAAGTCTATTAAAACGACATTGCACATTACATTCACATATTTCTTTGGTCAAAGAATCCATCTTTTGAATATTATAAATCCATACTTGTATTTGAAAATTAATGTAACATTTTCTTTTGCGGGTTCCTAGAATCAGCAAAAGCTTTATACAACTGGTTGTATAGTCTAGGAACTGTTGTTTAAGACGTACATATCCGTCTTAAACAAAAAAACAGGTCAAGTATTCGTGCACTTATTCTCAAATTTAATGAACCAACAAACATTTTCATCTTCACTCCTCATATATTCTGAGGGAATTAATGAAAATGCAAAAAATTAGGAAAAAAGATTAAAAATAAAACAAAATAGCAGATTGCATTAAATGGTTACAAAGAAAGGTTAAGATCCAAGAGAATAGTAGTAGTAGTAGTAGTAGTAGTACCACCACCTTGAACATTATTATTGCTTTGATTTGCTTCTTTGGGTCTCTTAGAAGAACCATCAACATCTTTCTTAACCATAGTTAGATCAGTATGAATAACAGCAACCCCTCCTCCTCCTCCAAAATCTTCTGGCCGAAACGACGGTTGCCAAACTACACTTTCGGGTTTCCTGTCTTTAGTTGTTGTTGTTGTTGTTGTTGTTGTTGTTGTTGTCGACGTTGTTGTTATAGCAGTTTGAATAGGGCCCAGGAGCTGATCTCTTATATCATTTGCGCTTCTTATAAGCGCGAAAAACTTCTCCATTTTGATATCGTCGTTGTCATTGTCGTTGTCGCTGTTGGTGTCGATGTCGTTGAGATTGAGGTTGAACCTCCTCTTCTTACTTCCCCTCTCCATTGTTAGAGCCATGATAAGGGTATGAATTTAGAGAGAGAAAGAGAGGAGGGTAGAGAGAGAATGAATTAATATTAATATGTTTGCATATAGGTTTGGGTTTATGATTATTTATTAATGGAGTCTTCTTAGTTAATGAATGAATGAATGAAGCTGTTGAGTGAAGAGAGGAACAACAAGAAGGTGAGGTGGGATTTTAAGCATTTTCTGACAGATTGACAGATTAACTAACTACCATGAAATGTATTGTCAAGAGATATATTAACAGAAATTGGAAAAGATGGTGGTACAGATTGACTATTATTTTTTTGTATACATTGACTTTTCTTAAAGGAGGAGGTGTGGTCTTTTTTATTTCTTGGAAATTATAAAGCAATTGTGGGGAGATTCCAAAAATACTTAGGAGTCGTTTCTTTACCATTCAATTGTGGATTGAAAAACGGGTAAGTTGTTTGGTTACCCCAATTCCCATGAATTACAAACTTCCCAAGAACTTTAACTATTCCATAACGGAGGAAGCTTTTTATCTAGTAATCTCTAGGTAAGTATGAATGCCTACATGAATTACCATTCGTCAATGAAACCAAACAACTTTTTATAATTCACATGAATTTTATAATCATGTGATCTTTTACTTTCTAGGTAGTGCAAGTTCCTACATGCAACCAAACGACTCCTTAACTCCCGTACCACCCTTTAATCATTTGTGACGTGTTTGAAGTATATTGAGAAGATCAGTACGAAGCACTTGATAAGTTGATATCTGAAAGGGGGCGAGTTTTTCTCGGTGTTAGAAAATTCATAAAGGCATTTTATAAGAATAACTTTATCAGCTAGTTTAACTTATACGTATTTGCGTTAAACATAAAGTTTCAGAGTCTTCTAGCAGTTCATTATCATAAAATGGAGTGAAATACAAGGAAGACGTGTAACAGGTCAACAAAATGACCAAAATACCCACTTATACAAAATAATACTCTGTTCAAGTCTCTTATTTCTTTTCTTTTTTCTTATTCATTCAAGTCATCTTTACTCCTCTCTTTTGTTTATTTCAAACTCTTGTGTGATTTAAATTCAATTACACATGAGGCTGTGCGTTTTCTATTGTTTAAATTCATTTTTTTAATCACCGTGCCCAAAAGAAAACAGAAGAAATGAGAGACTCGGAGAAAGTAGCAGTGCTAGGATGAAGGGTAGATTAGTCAACAAAAAAAAGATTAGCTTAGGATGATGAAAAAATGAGGTTGGGTAGGCAAGAAAAAGAGGGAGTTGGGCAGGTAACATGGATGACGTAGAATGCAAAACGTAAGAGATGCAGTGTTCCACCCACTTTGATATGAAATATTACGGCATTTCCATGATTTCGTCACATGATCCTCACTTCTTACGTGCCCTACACTTATTTCTTTACACTCCTTATTTTAGCTCTTTTTTTGGTATTGTTTTTTTTAAAGAAAACTATTTCTTGTACTATTTTTCTCTTTTTAAATCTTTTTGACTATCAATAATAGAATGCCAATCTGTCGCTTTAATTATGTATTTTGCTTTTTGCTGGCACAATTACTAAGTAAAAGACTATTTAAATCATTCACCGATCGACTCACTGATACTGACTCACTGATACTACGCAGGTAAACGGGTTTATTCGGGATAATTAGGATTAGTTGAATCGGACTTTTGCTTAGTCATACTCCGTAGAGATCGTACTAGGCTAGGTTAGATCGTACTAGGCTAGTGATGTGACTCGCCATGTGTGAACATTATTTTCATAACTTGATCTCTCTAAAACGTGTTTTGAGTATATTTCAATGCAGGTAGCAGCCAAGTAATTTGTTTTTGATATATAAAAATTTAGATTTAAGGGTAGACCTTATTCAGTCTAAGGTTAGGGCATACCAAATATTATTGATGGACCAAATTATAAACATTAAATTTATAAATATATACTGAGTAATTTTTTTTTTTTTTTGATTCACAATGATTACCTTTTAATTTTGTATTTAATTTGATAAGACTTTAATTGTTGAGGATACATAGATGTCAATTAGTGTGTTATTAATTAGGGAAACTAATAAAACTACAGTAGGTCTTGCTTAAGACGGGCCGGATCTTACAACGGGTATTTTGTGAGAGGAAATGGGTAGAGGAAACAAGGTGGGCTCCCCCCATGTGCTCTCCACTCACCCTTGATGGGTATTTTGTGAGAGAATATGCTATCCGTCTTAAGCTTAAGACGGATACCTCCGTCTGAAATAAGAATTTGTAATAAAACTATTACTTCATATTTGAACTTCTAAATTATTTTGACTAGCATCTTCTAGACACTTAATGAATCAAACCTTACAATATGGGTTATTTTTAATTTCGGCTTCGCCTTTGATTAATATTATATAGTTGGTCAACCCTATCTTGGCCTAAATTAGATGTATCTAGATGAGAAAATGTATTCGTCTTTCTTAAATACAATAGTACTCCTTATGTAATACTCGTATGTTATATGTCTATAGTCTACTACAGTATGTCAGTATGTATATTAATAATATGTCCATAAGAGTGTTCTTCCTATTTGACATTTTTAAGATTGAAGTTTAACAAACCTATGTGATCGCGTAAAGTTAAACGGGAAGAACATGTAATTATGTTAGAAGTATAAAGATTAATATTTAAACGTTATGGGGCAATGGAGAGTATTTGGTTTTAAGAGTGAGGGATGGGGTGGGATATGTCCAGTTTGAATATTATTTTTTTGTTTTATTTCGAGGTGTAGTAGTAGTTAAAGGGATGAGAACGGGGGCGGGGGTAATAGCTGGCGTTGGGGAAAAGGGTCCCCGATGAAGAGGTTGGGTGACAAAGGTGGGTAACAAAGGTGGTGGGTCACGGTGGTGGGGGGAGGGTGTTATAGGGTTGGGGGCTGGCGGTGAGTGAGAGTATCGAGGAAAGTATTTGGAATACTTTGGTAGGGTGGGGAATCATTTATTGAGAGGAATTGTAAACCTTAGCGGCAAGTGAGGAATGCCCTCGTGAGACTCGACCCATTCAAATCAAAATATAGAAAGTAATTCCAACCATGTTTGCATGGTATGATGTTCGACATGAATTCACGTTAAAAGGGACATCATACCAAAGTCACATAATTAAAATTTTGGCTCGAGCAATTGCGTCAAAAATTCGATTTCTTTTTGAAGATTCTTCTTGATCGATAATATTTTTTTCAGTAAAGAGACGGAACACCCTCAAAACGCAAAGGCGGATCTAGGATTGCCGGTAATCCGTTCCCGTGTATCGGCTAAAGAAGCATAATTCAGTATCGAGGAAGGCATTTGAAATACTCCACCAAGTAGCAGCAGGCTTACATAACAGAATTGAGCCCATTTAGCGGATAAGCAATGCTAGTGGTAGCCGTTGTATAAGTGAAGTGGGCTTGTTTATGTCAAAATGATGTTCAATCCTTTTCAACAGAGTCTGTCAAACACATGGACATGCTTGCTTTGCTCCCACCAACTTAACCACTCCTTTATAGTGGTTAACCATATTTTCATCTTCATGTATTTCTGGGATTTTCTAGTGGGGGGTAGGGCTGAGGAACTTTAAGTCCGGATCGGAAAAATGGACTGGACTGCATTGCACTAGACTATTTGGTCTAGACCAAAATCGGACTGTAACATCAATAACTATCATTAGTTACGGAAGCATATAAATTTGCGTAATATAAATTTGTTTGAGTTTGATTTTCTAAATGAATGTGGAATAATTTTTGTTGATTTGTTATTTATATACCAAATAGTATGATGGTTGATTGCTAGTGAAGTAGTGGGTATAAGATTTTCTCTCATTTAATTTTTTATTTTTACAGTGTGCTGGTTGTTAATAGAGTACTGGTTGTTTTATGCATGACGTGAGTATGGAGTAATCCACTTTCTCCTTGATTTTTTTTATTTTTTTTATTTTCAATCACTAAATTTTATGACCATACAATAAAAAAATCGGTTTAATTTTTTTTTTTTTTGATTATTAATGATTTACTCTTATTCGGTTTAATTTTTTTATTTTTGATTATTAATTGGTGATTGGCTTGTTACAGGTATATTCAGCAATCAGCAGGTATATCGGTGATGAATGGTTTGTAATACCATTCTGAGATTTTTTTTTTTCTATGATACTATGGATTTGCGTAGTTTCGACTCTTGCAGCTAACTATATTGTCGCCAACACTACATGTGGTATGGTGACATTTAGTTATCGTTACCGAGTCTTCATCGAATCTCGATGATGAGCGGTTATAGTTTCGTCTGAGAGATTTTTTATTTACTTGCAAGAGTATTATAATTTTTATTATTAATTATTAATTGTATTATTTGGACTTTGTTTTGCATGAAATTGTTAATTTTAAATTTTTTATTAAGTTTTATACATATTATAGACTTTTTTATTGCTAGAATATTGTAATTTCATAAAAGTCTAAGAAAACATAATCATCATAAAATCATAGAATATGAAAATATGCTTATAACATCATAAAATTATAGAATTTGTAAATATGTAAATAATTTAAATCAAAAATTTTAAGAGTGAGGAGAGAGAGTAAATAAATCGGAAGTGTTAAGAGTGAGGAGAGAGAGTAATTAATCTTTTGCTTTGGATATGGGGTCTGCTTTTCCTGAATTTAAGCAGCCAATCAGAAATACTGAAATGTTTCTGCTTTATTATATAGTAGATTAATGATGGTTACTCCACATTACGACCATTGTCGTGTTTTACATAAATAAGATTATGCCTCCAGTTGTATAATAGTATTGTACAACTAATTATATCTAATCGAGTTTATGTGTTTTTTTTCAAGAGCTTGCTTAAAATATACTCGTAGCTTTTTGAACGTGCTCATAAACTTTACAGTAAATCTCATAATCCTTACAACAAAGTAAGAAAAATTTATCATACAACTCATAAATTACACTGCCAATTGCATAACAACTGGATGTATAGTTTATGAAGTGTTTTATTAATTAGAAGGGTACTTTAGAAGGGTTGGACTTTATTAATTAACCGCTAGGAAAAAGCCATATGTAACATGTTTCCCCCCTAAACTTTTAAACTTATAAAGTGGTTAATTACTTCACAAGAAAGTTTTATTCAATTCACAAATTTATATTTTGGGTTCTTTTTAAACTAGTTTTAAACCCGTGCAAAAAATGCACGGGTCGTAATATCAATCACTATCATTGGTTACGGAAGCATATAAATTTGCGTAATAAAATTTGCAAGGCCGTGACAATATAAATAGTCATAATTGCATATCCGACGTACATATAAATTTATTTACTAATCACTAACATACGATGAAAATTATCCTACAAATGTATAAGTTATATAAAACTTTACAAATACTCAAAAATTTCTTTGTAAACTACGTTCGTTGTAGTATTGGATGTACGCTTGTTATTGTCGCAAATCAATAGCTTCAAACCTTGTTTGCTTGTGACCCTGGAGATTGTCACATAAAGTTGACCATGACTAAAAACTGGTTTTGGAAGATAAATACTCACTTGAGATAAGGATTGACCCTGACTTTTGTTTATGGTCATCGCAAAACAAACTGCGATGGGAAATTGTCTTTTTTTTTTTTTTTTTTTTTTTTTGTCTTCTATTGAAGCGGACTTGAATTTTATTGGAATCTGAAGGCGTAAGTGTAATGCGGGCAATATGCACTCTGCCACCCTTATGGCTACAAGTTAAAACAGTACAACTAATTACGCGAGTTCCTAAATCGGTCACTATTAATCTAGTCCCATTGCATAAGCCTCGTGACTGATCAATATTTCTAAGCAGCATAACCATAGCACCGATTTTCAACCTTAATTCATGGTTATGCGTAGTATTCATTAACAGAAGCCATATATCATTCGGGCCAATTTATTCACTAAGGTAGTAAAGTTCATATTATATGCTATTTGAGTCCGCTCATATTTTCACGTACGTATATTATACAGTAAGTCTTATTTAAGACGGACATTATCTGTTTTAAACTTAAAATTAAAAAAAAAAACAAATCAACTACTACCACATGTTAATAAAGACAAAGTTTTTTGTATTTCTTAGGTAATAATTGGTAATTTGGTATAATTTTAACCCGTCTTAAGCTTAAACTGACCTTGATCGTCTTAAATAAGAATTAGGGAAAATTATAAACCTAATCTAACAATTTTCCTTAAGCACACTTTCACATATTTTCCTTAAAAAAAAAAAAGAAAAAAAAAAGGCAAAAGTTAACAAACGCCCCCAGGGCAGTGGTTAATAGCATTGATTCTAACAATCTGATTTATTAAATAATTATCTCTCCTAAAATTATTCAACTAGCAATTTCATCATCCAATCAAAAAGGCAAGATCCACTAAATTGCAGCCGCTTAATTTGTACTCTATTGCTCTATCCTCTTAACAAATTTTCCTCTAAATCAATCAAAGACCAAATTCATCCCTTTAATTTCACTTCTCATATTCTTTCGTTCAGCACCGACCCACATGCCACACCCGCCGGCACCAACGACCACCGTTGTGCGCGACTACTAGCCTTGACTGACTCCATATTTGGCCGTCACCACTACCTTAGTTATACCCTTCCCCAAAAGGGTTTATTCATCCCCTCTTAGGGTGTCTTTTGGTCCGGAGTCCGGCGGCGAAGCCGACGGAGTCACCGGGAAAAGGGAAGGCTATAGATATTACGGTTGTCGTTTCTAGTCGTGAGGGGAAGGAAGGTGGTTGACATGGCTAGGCGCACTCAGGTGGCGGCGAGGTTATGAACTTGTGGTACAACGCTTGTTCATTTGAGTTGTGGTTTAGGTTTGTATTTGCCAGCATCCGCCGTAGTTGATGGATAGTTTTGAGTTAGGCTTCTTTTAGGTTTTTCTACTTTGACCAAGTTTGTCTGAATTTGAAGCCTAACAAGCGCCCCGGAGGCGGTTGTTATCAGGATCGAAAAAAAAAAGAAACTTGCTGCACATATATAATCTTTACCTAACCTATTTTACTCTTTCTCATTATTTCCGCCGTTCTAAAATCTATCATCTCATTTTTCTACTTGCTCCCTAATTAAATTTTCTTGTTCCTTACCTTATTAATTATTATAAAATTATCACAATCCAACTCATCCTCCACTATTAAAAATTATTAAGTTATGGATTTTGTTGCTTCAAGTGGGTATTTTCATTCTTGTTTTTTTTTTATTATTTGGTATTTTTCATTCAATGTATTTATATTTTTTTTCTACCATGTTTTGTTTTAAATGATGAAGAATTGAGCTTGTCAATGTTTTTTTAATAACTATCTCATACTGTTATGATATTTATATACATTTTGTATATATTAATCATTAATGAGTTATGATTAATGTATACATTTTGTATATAAATAAATTATAAATTAATAAATTAATTGCTAATGTTGTCGACTGATAAAACATTTGTGCACTTGTGCTGCTTCCAGAACATACGATTCTCGTAATGTCGTAACTTTCAATTTTTTTCATCGAGAATGACCACTTTTTATAAATTAGGATTATCATTTTTTCTTGCCCCTTTTCTGATTAGATAGATCCCTCGTTTAATTTGTTAAGCATGGTGTATGTATGGAGAATGAGCAATTTTTTTCTTGTTTTTTATTTTTATTTTTTTATTTTGATTATTAATAATCTACTTTTATTCTGTTTTTTTATTATTAATCGAGTATTGCCTTTTTACAGGTATATTCATCCAGCAATTTATAGTTCCGTCTCATCAAGCAATTTATAGTTCCGTCTGAGAAATTTTTTGCAAGAGTATTGTAATTTTAATTATTAATTATTAATTATTAATTGTTTGAAATTGAAATTATTATTTTTAGTTGCAAGAGTATTGTAATTTTAATTTTTGGACTTTGTTTTGCATGAAATTATTAGTTTATAATTTTTTTTTAATCATGGAATATGAAAAAAATTCAGGAATTGTGTATGAAAATAAAATATGTAAACAGAGTTTGTAAATATGTAAACATAGTCTAAATAAATCAGAAGAGGAGAGAGGGTAATTAATGTTTTAGTTTTGATGTGGGGCCCACAATTCCTGAATTCCTGCGGCCAATAGAAAGGCTCTAAATGTTTGTGGATTAGTATATAGTAGATGACATTCTCAGTTCCTTTGTGGATTGTATTTAAAAAAATTTATCAAACACGTTATCTTTTTTTTTTTTCCCCAAATATAACTCTCAATTATGACCTCGAACACTAAAATGTTATATTTATTTAAGTTTAAAAATTTAAAACAAAAATATAATATTATTGCTTTAAATCATATTGTCGTTTTTACTTGACTTTTCTTTTTCACTTGGTATTTGGTAAAATGGTTCTCTATGGTCAAATATTCATATGCCTTTCTTAAAAACTCGAACTCAAGAAAAACTGCTTATGCAACTGTTGATTTGTTGAATAAAACCTCTTCGCCAAGAAGCCCGGTTAACCACATGTCTAAATAAACCCGATAATCATTTAGCACTATTTTTAGCGTTTCAATGTTTTCTCCACGTCTCCTAAACAAAGCCGTCATGTACTTTTGAACAGATATTCCATGAGCACTTAGATCAATTAGTAAAGAGTTGTTTTAACTTAACCGAAAGTCTTGGATTCAAATCCTGAAAATATAACTCTGTTAAAACTCGTGCATAAAGGACATATTAGCCACCCTAATCTCCTAAGTCCTAACCGATTCAAATTGAGACAAAATTAAATGATACCGAGTATACACCAAGAAAAAAAACAATAATACACTCTTGACTTGGTAACGCGTTTGATTGCAATCCCTACTCAATTGACATAATCATAGTGACGAGTAAAGACATAGAACTTGTCTATTTGATTAGTCAGAACAAGTGAACAACTCCACCAAATGTGCCATATACTTGCAACTAAAGAAATCATGATAAAAAAAAAAAAGTTTTTCGTACGTCGTTATATATATATATATATACCATCGTAATTCATGTATGTGTGTCCGATCGACAATAAAGTATATCGATCATTGTTAACACATTGCATGATTTCTTCGTAATTACTTGGTAATTTTGCCATCGTAATTCATGTATGTGTGTCCGATCGACAATAAAGTATGGTTGATAAATAATCGATTCATTCGTGTATCTGTCCAGTTGACAATAATAGCCAGCATCCAAAATGGAATTAGACTCGTGCTTAGTTTGCTAGACCTAACATTATTGACGCGGACGGCTTAGTATATAGAGATCGGCTTTAGGTCGGTCAACAACAAATCACTTCCACATAGCCATCTCAATCTCTCTCCATCGCTGTATTAATGATTCTGCCAAAAGAGATTGATACTAAAATAAAAGGTAGACGAATGATTGTGTTAGAATTCAGACCAAAATACGGGTCCAACAAAATCCAGTATATATATATATATCACCAATAAAGTAATGAAAATTCATCGTTATGTATATACAAAGTATATATGATACTAAGTTCGTTCTAGTCAATAGTTATCTATCCGTGTTTAGTTGGCAATTCATAAGTCATGAATTATGAGGCCATGCATAATGATAGTGCTATATAGTAGAGGTGGTTTTTTTATATTTGTACGATGGAATGCAAGCGACAAATTTTATTTGCTCGTATAGTTAAATATACGTGTTAGTTAGACATTTTTAGGCCTAAAACTAAAACATGTGCCACAATTTTTAGTCAATTAGGTTATATTAATAACATGAAATTTGTTACTCCCTTCGTCTAAATTATTTATATGTCTAAATTATTTATTTGCTTTTGATTAAAATATTTTACAAATAATATAAAAAACAAACAAATAAATGGGACAGAGAAAATATAGTGTATGACAATTTTATTTAAATATTACATCGTCTCTTAATCAATTGGTTGTATGAGCATGACTGATAATAAGGTTGTACGATTTGTGCGGTAACGTGTTGAGGAATTGGCAATCAAACTCTTGAAATACAATAATCTAAAATCTAAAATTATGTAAAAGTCATTAAAAAAAAGTGATGGTGTTTCCATCCACACAAATGATTGACAGTAAGTGGATTGTACCTCTGATGTACTACCACATAGAATATAATTTTTGAGTTTTTCAATAAAGTTTTTGAGTATAGTATAGTTTTACTATAAAGTTTTTGAGTTTATTAATTTGAACATTAAGCACAAAAAAATTACGATAAAACTCAAAAAACATCATATATAAGATATACGAGTAAAATTTAATTTATAAACTTTAAAAGCTCAAAAAAAATGTATAAAAACTCAAAATCATACTAATCTGAGGTAGTATCTCCGGTGAATAATCTTTTTTCCCAATGATTGAGTACGTCTCTCCACCTCACGACCACAATAGTGTACGAGTACGTTTTATTTGGTATGATACTATGATGTGATATGGATGACAAAGATAAGCAAGCAATTCAACATAAATTATGTTTGGTATGATGACATATGGATAACAAAACAACCAATTAAATATAAAAAATTTTTTGATGTGAAAATTATGGATGCGTTTGAGATTAATTGTTTAAGTGTACGCATGACTGTTACCTCGTAAGTATGAAATATGTTGACATTTTTGTAGCCTTGTGTTGTTAACACAGGTACAGAAAGACATTTCACCTGATTTATAATTTAATTAGTTTGGTGAGAACCATAACAATATTTTTATTTTATTAATATATATTAAGATATTATATAACACTAGTTTTAAACCCGTGCAAATTGCACGGGTATGTTATTATAGACATTGTTATTATAAAAAGGTTTAAATAAATGTAATTAAGTTTAGTGTCAAATCAAATTCAAGATTTTAAATTTGATTGACAACTTTAACATAACATGAACAATTTTATTACTTTAAATGAGAAACATCATTAAAAAATGAACTAGTTTTATACCCGTGCAAAAAATGCACGGGTTGCTTTTTTTTTTTTTTTTAAAAAAAAGTATCCCTGCAACTATTTCATGTTTAATAAGTTTGATCCAAATACAGCTTTTCTAAATATCTTTCCTTCTTCAATTATTTTTCTTTGGATAAGCTTTTCCCTTTTACCAAACACGAAGCCGGTGACAAAGATATACGTTGAATATATTCAAACGTTAAATTTAATGGTATATGAGTAATCATTAGTATTAAAAAAGTCACAAATTATCGTATGTTTGCCTTAACCAGGCACGTGACCGGTGCGACTTGATTTGTATTTGGCACGACCCGTCTTTTAACCCGACCGATGAGTTCAGTTGCTGGATCCGTTTGACGGATCAAGGTCCTCATATAATATATAGGTTGCTTCAATTTTCTTTTACAAAAAAGTGAGCTTGATATAACTCCCTCCGTCCCGGTCATATGTTTACATCTCTTATTTTAGGGTGTCTCATTCATCTTTCTGTATTAGAAAGGTTCTCTATAAGTAATTTGATCCCTTAATATGACTATTGTTCTATGATCTCGTACTCATTTCTTCGTCTTTATTCCAAAAATAAAGAAAAGCAAATGACCAAAAAATAGGGGGTATAATTTTTAGTTATAGTCGTACTTGATAATATGTTCTAAGCCAATAAATTCGACTGCTTTTGGTGACCCAACACAAGTACACACCACATTAAAAAAAACCATCTCAAATATCCACTTATAAAACCTTGATGACTCATTTCTAACCAAGAGTCCATAAAAAACAAACCCTAGTCTCTAAATGCAAATGCTCCTCCAGTCCTCTTCCCCTCAAGTCTCAATTTCGTCTATCCAAATCATTGCCATATTTTCCAAAGGATGGCGATAGGGCGCCACCCGGTGGTACCGAATCTCGGCGCCACCATAATTAAAGAAATATAAAAATTAAAAATTAAAATGTCAATTTTCGTTTTTGCGCCAAAGTTTTAAGGGTAGATATGTAATTTTATATATTTAATTAAACTAAAAAAAGCTCTAACTAATTTTTCTATAATATTTTACACCAAAGTAGTTTTTATTTTTATTTTTGAACACTAAATTATCTTCATCAACATCATTGTATTATGTTTTTTATCCACTTAATTTTTTCATCTAGAGGGTTCGTTCTTCATCTACACGCCAAGAAAAGCGAAAATATTATATAAGTCCTCACTATAAATTCTGGAATTGTATTATATAACAAATGGAGTCTCTTGATTTAATTTGGTTTTAGCAATGAGTCAAATACGAACTCTAATATTCAATGAAGCAGTGACGATGCCAATGCCACTTGCCAGACCAAAACGACGCATATAATGAATGAAAAGTTCTCATAATTTCATGTCTAATTTTTGGATTCGAAAAGTTTGAACATTGGGTATGACATATAGTTTAGGACTAGAAGTTATTGGATAGTTTACGATGAACCTAACTACATATTGCATAATTTATTTGTTAAATACAAGCTTGTTCACACATTATACATAAGTAAACACTATTTAGTTTATTGTAAAATTTTCCCTACAAAAGTGGCCAAATTCAAGGAAAATTCTACTAATTATATATTTATTTATCATCAATTATAATTAGTTATGAAGCTTTAAGTTCCTAACCTACCCTTTTTGACTAATTTGTTTGAAAATTCAAATTTTATGAATGGGAATGAAAATAGCTCATAATTTACTATAATATCCTCGGTGGCGCCCAATTTGAATACCACCCGGTGGCGCCATCTCATTTTCCATTTTCCAAATGAATAAGTAAAAATTTACTCGCCAAATTATTGTCATATTTTCCAAATGAATTATTAAAAACTTTTTTTCACCAAATATCCATTTTGTACATCACTTTTCTCTTCTTGTCTCTACATATATGGCAATCTGGCATTCTGGCATCAAAGAAGTTCTTTTAGACTACATCTCGCTCCCTCGTTAGCATGATTTAGCCTGCTATATATTAAAGATAAGATGAGCTCCCTTTAAACTCAGATCTCAAATGTCAAAATTGTTGTTTTTTTAAAGGAAAAAAAAGTGTTCTCTCTTTATTGTTGGATTTATCGGATAATTATGGTATTGTTTACATTAAGTATAGCTAGATCTATTATTTTATCATTATAATTATGAATTGTTTTATTAATGATTTTTTTTAATTCAAGAGTTTCCTTTTTTTTCGAAATAAGGTTGTTATTAAGCTAAATAATTGCTAGATGCAATCTTTTTTCCAATATTAATTTAATTATTTTAAATTAAAACTTTGTTCATTTTTTTTCCTGATTCACGATTAATTGATACTTTTTTTCATTATTTTTAATGTTAGATTTAAAGATTTCTACATTTATTATCCTGTCAAAAAAATCTACATTTTTTTTTCACAACCAACAAAATTGTTTTTTATGTTATTGTACTGCCATAAATTAATGAATAATTTCTTATTGGGTTTCTATCATTCATGGTATAGTTTATACAACCCTTTATTTTTTTTTATCTTGTAGTTGTTTTTTCTCCAAAACCTCCTACTTTAATTTTATATAGGTATCATTTATTTAAAATTTGGGATCATTTTTTTTATTTGGAAACAAATAATGTAACTATGTATATAATATGCTATGATTTCCTTCAAGAAGGGTGTGTATTATTTCGGGTAAGACTATAGAAAATATAAGCTTTTTAGCATACTAGTTTTAAACCCGTGTAAAAAATACATGGGTCGTAATATCAATCACTATCATTGGTTACGGAAGCATATAAATTTGCGTAATAAAATTTGCAAGGCCGTGACAATATAAATAGTCATAATTGCATATCCGACGTACATATAAATTTATTTACTAATCACTAACATACGATGAAAATTATCCTACAAATGTATAAGTTATATAAAACTTTACAAATACTCAAAAATTTCTTTGTAAACTACGTTTTGTTGTAGTATTGGATGTACGCTTGTTATTGTCGCAAATCAATAGCTTCAAACCTTGTTTGCTTGTGACCCTGGAGATTAATGTATACATTTTGTATATAAATAAATTATAAATTAATAAATTAATTGCTAATGTTGTCGACTGATCAAAC